>JAYEVF010000069.1:0-221462 GCA_036346355.1 Rhipidocladum racemiflorum
GAGGAAGAAGAGGACTGGGAGAGAGGCCGAGGAGCAGCGCTGCCCCGACCCCGTCGCCCCGATCGATCTTGGCAGCCACGCCTTCCTCCACCCGGCCATTGTTAGGTCTGATGATCGATCTGACCGGGGCGTCGATCCGCCATTGCGGCTTCTTGGATTGAAGTTACACGGTGGTGAAGTGATCGATCTTGAGAAGCTAGAGAGGTGCGAGTCGTGGATCGATCAGTAGCGATTCTTGGTGAGTGTCAACTGGTGAGAAGTTAGAGCATCTCCGGTAAGGCCCCTAAAATATGGTCCCTATTTTGAATTTAGGGACTCCCTCTATTTTTTGGGGCCCTGTTTTCAGAGCACAAGTTCAGCAACAGCCCCTAAATCTCAACCCTTATTTTACTTTTTCTCCTATTTTGACATATCCGCTATGTATAATCTTCATTTGACACCACTAAAAATCAATCAAAAATATTTGTAATACATAAAACATAAGCATATTAACATTTACAATTTAAAAACATGATATTTCAAATTTAAATTTAAAGTTTTCAAAATATGATAAATAGATAAATAGAAACTCCAAACAATGAATCAAACTACGAAGCGCTATGAATTGCCCACAAACGCTCAATAAGATTATCTCGAAGCCTCTCATGTATTTCTCTGTCCTTAATAATAGGATATGTACTTTTCGTGTCCCCTAGGAATTGGTGAGGAGGCAAATTTAGGAGCCTCCTAATTTTAGGGGAGGCTTGAGTTGGGGCTCCACAGGAATTGGGGTGAGGGAGGCAAATTTAGGGCCCCTAATTTTAGAGGCTTGAGTTGAGGTCTCTTTGGATCTATTTTTACTACACTCCCTATGTTAAGGTTTAGGGGCTGGTTTAGGGGGCTCTACTGGAGATGCTCTTAGAGGAATTAATGCAACTGCTTTTACTGGTTCTTGGCCGTAGGGGAGGAGAGTTAGATCGACCCTTGATTTGAAAGCCATCGAGCTCATCTCAGCCTGCTATGACCAGGGGCTTGTGGTGGACTTTTTCCAAGGTAGATCGCCATGCATTGCAATCTGAGAGATTGAAGCTGTTCTCAACAAAAAAAGCAGTGTCGAATAGTGTGATTTACTGGTCAGTGATATCATGAAGTGAGGAGCCACATGGTAAGGTATATGGCGCCACATAGGCAACTCCAGGTTTTAGTTTCTCCCAACAAGAATTATGTAGAAGGGACCAGACAGTCTATACCACATTGAACCATTTTTTAAAAAGAAATTATTTGAACTTTGGACCCTTGTATCTAGATATCTAAAAATGTTTTATTTATTACTTCTCAATTATTCTTTTTTACAGGCAATTGATTCATTTCTTTGTTTTCTTTAACATAATTAGGAAATATATAGGAACCAGTGAAACATATATCAACCAAATAATCAAATCACGTCGAGGCTTTTAAAATTACCTACTCGAGCTTGAGTCTTTTTCAGGAATAATGGGATTATGTTCATTTGGCATTGTTCTGTTGTGGATGATCAACATGTGCAGTGGTAGATGCATGGATTTACACTGCTGTTCATTCTCAGCAGGAAAGGATTTCTCTATTACTTGGGGCTAGTTTCAACAAGGTGAGCAAAGCTAGATACTTAGGCTTGTCAGTTGTTCCACCAACCCGTAATTTTCTTCTCTTTCTCTATCTATATAGAACCTTCTTGTCATTTCTAAGTTGCTATAGGGAGAAAAGCGAAGTAATAACAGCATGCGGAGAATCCTATGCTTTGTCCATAGTTGAGCGGTCCATGTATAAAGTCAGAATTTTTTAAAAATAATAATATTTTAATCAATATTTACTGAAATAATATCTTAGAAAATAAAAATAGCAAAATTACCCCTGTGTCTATTTGAATTGGCGAAAGGGTCTGTCGCCATTTGAAATGGACACAGTGTGTCCATTTCAAACCCTGTGTCCATTTCAAATGGCGACAGGGGGTATCCCACTGCTGCCTGTGTGGGGCAGCTGTGGAAATGTCGACTTTGCCCCCTGTCGCATTTGAAATCGATATAGGCATGTCGCCAATTGAAATGGACATAGAAGGGCAACCTCAATAAATTAAGAAAAAAACATATTTAGCTGTGATAATTGATGTTGTATTGTATAAAATTACAATTATGAAGGGAAAGTAATGTAAAAGGGTGAAAAAATATTGTTTAACTATTTATACTGTAAATTATATATATATGCATCACATGCATGAAATGTAAATTATATATTTTGTCTTTGTAATTTTTGAAAATGAATCAATGCATGACAAAAATTCGTGAAATAAATTTCTAAATTTGTATTAAGCTATAAGGATTCAAATTATATAATAAAAACTACTATGTTCCATGCAAGTGTAAATTGTTTAAATGAAGTTTAATTAAAGACCCGTTTATGTATTATGAAGGAACTATAAAAACCGTGACTCAAAAATCAAGAAATAAATATCGGTTGTTCCCAAGGATCATGGATGTCCCATTTTACAAAAACATTTAGGAATGAACTAAGTTGAATAAACTAAATCAGTATAAGAAGCCTCTTTTGCATTGAGCAGCTTTAGCATTTTAATGCCAGTAAAATATCATGTTGAAATGTAATTTTTGAAGGACATCAGCGGATTTGCTCTTTGATATATGGACTACCATATTACGACAAAATAATGTATTTATGCCTTGCTTTGCATGTAAATTGGACTAGTGCAAGAACCTAAGTACTATAATGCGCCAAGCGATAACACATAAGCCATTTTGGCAAGCCGTAAAAATATTATGTTGCAAGTTGTTATTTGGGAAGAATGGAGCAGATTTGCTCTTTGATATATGGACTACCATATTCTGGAAAAATAGTTTTTGGGCGCCTTTAGTTGCATGTAAATTCGACTAGTGCAAGAACCTAATTATTATAATCGCTTGAACAAATGATAACACAAAGACTTATACATTTCCACGTTATATTTTATGCATTTATGTTCCCATGTCACGATCGTATATGTAGACTATGTGGAGAAGCAAACACGTTAAATCAGGCCAGATGCAGTAAGCACAACAACAACAATGGCATGACTTGATCACAACAACTAAGATAGAAAACAACAACAATAAAATTGGGATACAACATAGATGCATGCCTTGTGAACAACAACTAAGATACAAAAACAACTACAATAAAAGCGGGATACAACATAGATGCATGCCTTGGTGAAAAAGTAAGTCAGGAGAACCATCCATTCTATGGCCACCACTCCCATGGATATGGTGCTCGGAATCGATATTCTAGATCAGGCGGAGCGGGTACATAGGCGGGAGCCGGGGAGGTGGGTACGGATCACGAGAGGCTCATTGGAATATCATCGTCGGGATTCGGAGGACTCCTAGGGCCCTTGCAGTTAAGTAGCCTAGAGTGGTATGAAATCGTCATCATCGTCGTCATTTGTATGGATTCACGATGACCTCTTGCGATATTGGTTGAGCGAATTGGGTAGCTTGAGTGTCGAGGTGGTGGTGACACGAAATCATCGTCATCGTCGGCGTCGTCATTTGAAAGTTAGGAGCAGGCCCTCTTTGCTTTGCAGCAGATTACAGGTGGACCTCTACCCCTCGGTTATATCCTCTTAAATGCGTCTTACGGCGAGCCGGGCATCACACTCCGTCCAAAGAGGATAAATATCTCATTGAAATGTGGGATTTTTGTTCGACAACTCTTCATCCCACAGGAATGACTAGCACACAAGGCAGAGCATACAAATCGGTTAACTTATGGATAACACTTGCAAATGTGAGTAGGCTCAATACATAGCAAGTAACTAACCTAATATGCTCCAGCGTCTTGGTCGGGTAGCATCATTACCGTAGATTGTCTCATGAAACCTAAGCGAAGAGCCGTCGGCTAGTTCGCACACCTGAAATACCTTTCACGCCACCATTGCAAGTGCGCCTTGAGGTTGTTAAATGGTCACAAGGTCTAGACCAGGAGGTTGTTGCATTAGCAATCGATGATGAAGCACGCCACTCTTTCATTTTGAGCAGCACTTGATGCAGGTTCTCCTCGTTGAACGGATCCTGCTGTAAGTCTCCTCGATGACGCGTAACCTTCATCGTGTAATGAAGAGACTCTGTTGCTCATATCAGTGTCCATGAGAATGTTACGGTGGAGGATTAGCCGGGACCCCGAATTTGCAAATCAGGACCCTCTGTGTATTCAGCACTAGTCGAGGAGCAGCTAGTGCACAAGTCTTAACATCGGTATATATCACAATCATACCAAGCGATACTATCAAAGTACTTTATTTAAATAATCAAAGGGTTACTCGACCTTATGGCCAAGTTACAAATATATGCCTTGCAAGCGAAACTTATTAAAGAGAAATAACGGCGGCGGAAAATCAAATAAACTTAGTGGCGCCATCCAGTATACCACAGGCAGCCAGTGGGCTCGCATCCCCTAAGTAGGCGGGTCCTCTTGGAGTTCCTCCTCCAAAGCTGGCGTAATCTCCTCTTCAAGCGATATTGTGTTGGGGCAAGGGTGAGTACTTGGTACTCGACAAGTCATGCCTGAGAATGCAAACTAATATACTATATGCATGGCTTGGTACAAAGGAATAACTCAAGGTATATTTGCGATAAACTTGACTTTTGACAAGTAATATAAGTAGATTCGAAGCAGTAGAAATGAGTAAAGCATAAATAACTTGTCAAGAAAAAAAATAAAAATTTTTCCCCATCATAAACCACATTTCAAGCATCTGCATTATTCAAGCAACCCAACATATCAATTCCAAGTTATTTTCAGAAAGAATAACCCTTGTTTGTAATTCCCGAGCAATGTCGATCACAGTGGACTCGGCTATTCAAATAGATTCTACACTCTGCGAGAGGTTATGCACTTTACCCACAAGATACAATCCACTCACCACGTCGGTAGTGAATCGCCATACAAGAGTATGCGAATGACGATCATAACAAAGCCTTTGGAAGCCTCAAACAACACAGGTGGTCCTCTCAGGTTCGTGCTCTACACCATCCCTTCCCTTAGCCAAAGCGAAGTATGGGACCAACACACCGTTAGATGGGTACCTGGCCCACGGCCACGATCGCTCCCCGTACAATCACACAAAGGTGTAAGCCCGACACCTGAGGCTCCACAAGTGAGTCCTTAGCGACTTAGTCAACTAGGGCCGTCCCATTCCAGCCATGTGGTTGCAAGTATGACCAGTTCAAAGGCTTGCAAGGTTAAGTCCTTAGAGTGACGAGGGCAAGACTACGAAAAACCAAATCAACACTCCCAATGCCACAAGCGGCCCACTGATTACTCTTGCCACATGCCGGTCGAAATCGTTTATCAAACTGATTGATTACCATGCACCACGTGCCATCAACATCACATGATACTTTTTCCCAAAAGCAGGTTCAATATATCATTAAGTCAATATTAACATTTGATTGTCCAAAATCATGTCATGAGCACGTGCGGTCTAAGCGTTATACTACAATGATCTAAACCCATGTTGGCAATTTAATAATGTCCAACTAGTAAACCACAACTAGGGTGACAAAGGGTCATGGCACATACTTAAGTAATCAAGGTGTCATATAGCAAATTGGTATTTATCTAACCCCCATGTTTAAACAAAGTATCTTTCTACTTGAACTAGCATGCAATAGTTTAAATCAAAATAGATTTGAAATAGGATCAACATGGTCAAAGCACAACTTGCCTTCAAAAGTACTTGCTCTTGGTCTTGAGTTGGATCTGAGTCAACACTTCTCCTTGAATCCTTAGGCACTTCAACGTCTACTCGTAAAAGCGTGCAAATAGCAAATACACAAATAAACACTATGCAAAAAGATCCCAAAACTCCAAATAAAATCCATAAACAGAGAGAACATAATTTTCTGGATTTTTAGAAAGCTGGAATAAATCAAATTTGGAGTTAAAGCATAAAGTTATGATTATTTAAAGTTTAAATAATCAATTAAATAATTTTACAGAGAAAAACTTTAGTCCAAAAATTAAATAAAATTTATATTTAGGTAGATCTTAATTTTATACAAATTTAGAAATTTGAATCGCTCAAATCGGAGTTGAAAGCATAAAAGTTATAAGCGTTTGAAGTTTGAATCTAAATTTGAAATCATTATTCGAATTAATAAATCATTTTCTTTTGGAAATTAATTATTGCGTCGGCATGGACACGTGGCAGCTCTGATTGGCTGCTTGGCGTCGGTAGGTCCATGGGCTTGGTCCACGCTCGGCTCGGGTCCACGGTGGACTCGGTCCACGGCTCACGTGGCCCGACATGTGGGCCCGCTCGGGTAGCGTCATCGGCGTCGGCGCTTGCTGGGTTAGCCAGCGACATGCGGGCCCTCGACCACGCGGGCCCAGCGTGTCGGCGTCCTGCCTGCCAGCAGCGTGGGCCGGCGCTGACAGCGTCGGTCCAACTTCCCGGAAACCGCGTGGCGCCAATCTCGTCCGTTGGTTTGAAAATCAGCGGCGCGGATTGAATCCAGGGTTTAACACGTTGAAACTACTCGATGCTCGTGGGCGTTCGATCTAGATCGGGCGGTCGGATCTAATCCTATAATCGCCTTTGCTACGGCGCGTGGCGGTGTGGCCGTTGGATCTTGATCAGCGGTCGGATCTGTCGGGTTTGGAACACGTGAACTCACCTCAGCCGTCCGTCTGGATCCGGCGGTGCCGCTGAGCTTCGCGGTGATGGCCGTGGTGGCGCCACGGCTGCCGGAGTTGAAAACGGCAGCGAGCCAGCGGCGTTCGGGGTTGCTCGGCGAGATGAAGGGTCCCTTCGCCAGTGCGTCTCGTCGCGGTGAGTCGGATCTGAGTCAACGGCCGAGGGGCGGGCGGCGGCGAGCAAGCAAAGACCGTGGCGGGCGGCCAGCGCAACTTCTGGCGAGCTTCGCCGCGGCTAAGCGGCGGCGACTTAGCCTCGGTGAAGTAGAGAAGGAGGCGCGGGATCACGGCGGTCCTCGGGGTATGCCGGGCATTAAATAACCTCGGCGTCCGTCTGCGACGGAAACCTAATTTGCTCTGGCGGCGGCGGCGAGTCGGCTTCGGACTCGGTGAAGGCAGCGAAATCGTGGCCGTCCACGTGGCACAACCAGCGGCCCACGATCGCGGCGCGGCAGGTCGGTCGGTTCTGGCTCGGTCGAGTCGGCGGATCTCGGCCGTTGGATCTTGATCCAGCGGTTGGGATTGATTAGGGTTAGGAGTGGGTTCGGTCGAGTCAAGCGGCTCTCGGTCGGACTCGAGTCCGACTCGGTCGATCGGATGAACGATGCTTGACCGAGTTGGATTTTCCAGCGATTTAATATTTAAAATAATTCCTAGTAATTCATTTAATTCATTAAAAATAGCAAATGACTCGAGAAAAATTCGAGAAAAATTCTGGAAAATATTTTGGATCATTTTGGACTCAAATAAAATATTTCCAACAAAAATTTATTTGAAAAATTAAATTCTTAAATTATTTCAAAATGGAATAAAATCAAATAAATTCCAAAAAAATCCAAATAAATTCGAGAAAATTCCAAAAATTCACCAAAGTGCCAAATCACACATGAATTTAAGGAACGCAAAATTTTGGGGTGTTACAATCCTCCCCCTTAATAGAATCTAGTCCCACAGAGATTCGGGGCTTACTAAAGGAATAGGTTTGGAAACTCTTTCTTCAAATCCTCTTCGACTCCCAAGTCGCTTCACTTTCTTCATGGTTGCTCCACTTTGAACTCTCTGAGAAGCAGGTTGACTTGTTTCTAGTTTCTCGATCCATTGTGTCTAGAATCCTCACGGGATGCTCCTTATAAGTCAAGTCCTCTTGCAACTCAATTGATTCTAGCGGTGTGCATTTCCTCGGGAACTCGGAGACACTTCTTCAAGCTAGGACACATGGAATACATCATGTACCCCTGCTTATTTGTGGCAACTCCGGTGATAAGCAACTTAGCCTCTGCGGCTCAAAATCTTAAATGGTCCAACATAGCAGGGTGCAAGTTTCCCTTTGGCATGGAACCTCTTAACTCCCACGAGGCGTAACTCACGAGGTATACAAAGTCTTACGGTTCCAAAACTCAAATCTCGGCGGCGATTGTCGGCATAACTCTTACATCGAGATTGGGCTATCTTCAACCTTTCCCTAATCATGGCGTCTGCTCTTGACCTCTTGAAGAATATCAGGCCCAAAGACACGGCGCTCGCCGGTCTCATTCAATTCAATGGCGTCAGGCGAAGTCGACCATCTGATGCCTCAAAGGTGACATCTGTAAACTAGCTGATAACTATTGTTGTAACTAAACTCGGCATACGGCAAACTCTTATCCCAAGAGGTAGCATAAGCTAATGCACAAGCTCTTAGCATATCCTCCAAAATCTGGTTGACTCTCTCGGTCTGTCCATCCGTCTGTGGATGATAAGGCATCTTGAAGTTTAAGCGGGTTCCCATGGCCTCATGCAACTTATTCCGAACCTTGAGGTAAATTGGGTACCTCTGTCAGATACAATCCTCTTTGGCACTCCGTGCAAGCAGACAATCTGATCATGTACAACTCTGCTAATTTATCTCAGAGTAAGTGGTCTTCACGGGGATAAAATGGGCTACTTTAGTCAAGCGATCCACTATAACCCATATGGAGTCATAACCTCCTTGAGTCTTCGACAAGCCGTAATGAAATCCATTCCGATTTCCTCCCACTTCCACTCGAGGTATTTTCAGCGGTGTAGCAATCCTGCTGGTTTACGATGCATTGCCTTGACTCTCTGGCATCGTCGCACAATGCAACATGCTCGGCAACTTCACGTTTCATACTTGGCCACGAGAATCTCTCCTTGAGATCTGATACATCTTGGCGCTTCGAGGATGAATTGAGTACTTGAGTCATGGGCTTCTTCCAAAATCGATCGCTTTAACTCCTCCTTGTTAGGCACACAAATCACGATCCTTCATCCACAGCGTGCCTTGCTCATCAATTTGAAGTCCTCTGCCTTGCCTTCCTCCTTGATGGACTTAATCCTGCGGATCTTGTCATCATCATACATCCTTCTCGGATCTGATCCTCTAGGGTAGGCTTTACTTCCAATGCGGCCAAGAATCCGCTAGGTACAACCTCAATCTTCATTTTGAAAATCCTCACATAACTCATCACGACTTGTGGCTAGCAGCGTACTCACGGTATGGCTTTTCCGACTCGAGCATCGGCTACTACGTTGGCCTTCAGGGATGGTAATGGATTCCAACATTATAGTCCTTGATCAACTCTAACCATCTCCTTTGCCTCATATTGAGATCCATTGGGTGAATATGTACTTAAAACTCTTATGATCCGTATATACTTCACATCTGTTTCCAATCGAGATAGTAGCGCCATATCTTCAAGGCATGCACTCGGCGGCTAACTCTAGGTCATGTGTCGGATAATTTTCCTCATGCGGCCTCAAGCGCCTTGATGCATAGCGGCGACCTTTCCATTACGCATCGGCACACATCCAAGTCCTTGGCGCGATCGTCACAATAAATATCGAAGCTTTGAGCAACATCAGGTAGAACTAACACGGTCTTGATGTCAATCGCTTCTTGACTCTGAAATCCTTTCTCACATTAAAGCGTCCATGCAAACTTCTTTTCCTTCTTGACAATTGCGTAAGAGGTTTGCAATTGTCGAAAAAGCCTTCGATGAAAGCAGCGGTAATATCCTGCCATTCAAGGAAACTCGAATCAGGTCACCGTCTTTGGTTGTTCCCAATGTAACACAGCTTCTACTTTGCTTGGATCACGGCGACTCCTTCTGCGGTCATTACATGTCCAGAAACTCCACCTTGTCCTTCCAAAAATCACACTTGCTGAACTTGGCGAAAAGTTCTTTGTTCCCTCGGCTTTTCCAAAACTTCGCCTTAAGTGTTCGGCATGTTCATCCTCTGTCTTGGAAGTAGACCAGGATATCGTCTATGAACACGACGACAAACTTGTCCAAATATTCCATGAACACCTTATTCATCATATTCATGAAATAAATTTGGCGCATTAAATCGATCCAAAGGACATAGCTGTAAACTCGTAATGTCCATATCTTGGCGAGAATGCGATCTTGAATATCTTACGATCGGATCTTCAGCGATGGTATCGATCTCGAGATCAATCTTGGAGAAAACTCGGCTCCTCTTAAGCGATCAAACAAATCATCAATCACAGGTAGCGGATACTTATTCTTCACGGTGACTTCATTGAGTGCCGCGGTAGTCAATGCACATCCTGAAACTCCGTCCTTCTTCTTGACAAACAAAGCTGGTGCTCCCCACGGTGACGAACTTGGTGCGATAAATCCTTTCTCCATTAACTCTTCTATTTGTTTCTTCATCTCTACCAACTCCTCGGTAGACATCAGATAGGAGTCTCTTTGCTATCGGTCTTTGTACCAGTACAAGCTCTATCACAAACTCTATGTCCTGTCAGCGGCATACCGGGTAGATCTTCGGGAAAAACATCAGGTACTCATTCCTCTTGGGACATCCTCTATGCTGATTGCCTTGGTGCTGTTAACCATCAAGCTGTCCATCTCTAACATGATGGCTTGAAATTCCACTTTCTTCCCACACGGGCTCTCAAGCGAGATAGTCCTTAGTCCACAATCAATACGACCTTGTGCTTGGATAACCAATCCATTCCCAATATAACGTCTAAGGTGCAGGTCTCCAAAATTATAAGGTTTGCTAGGAATTCTATTCCATCTATTAGTATTCTCACCGGAACATCCTACTTCCGTTCGGAGTTCGGAACCAGGGGTTTGAACTAAAAGCATGCACTTAAGTCTTGCAATCCTTAAATCATTTCTAGTAGCAAAGCCTTGCGAAACAAGCGAATCTGAAGCTCGAGTCAAACAAAACTATTGCAGTCTTGAGTTAACAAGTAACTTACCCGATCTGACGTCAGTAGCATTCTGCGGTGCATCTGCGGTGACATGGTTGACTCGGCCTCTCACCACGATGCAGGGTGTGGCTCCTGAGTCTTTGGCGTCCTAGCTGAGGTGGTTCCTAGGTTGAAGCGGCCCGGGGTCGCTCCTGCTGTCTTCTTTGGACAAGCTGTTGGCAAAGTGTCTGGCTCGTTCTTGATTGTAGCGGCGTCTCAGCGTTCCTTCTTGTTGCACAGGTAAGCGTTTCTAGCGGGCTGAGTGCAGTAGTTACGATTGGCGAGTCTTGGTCTTTGAGGATGGTGTCCTTGTTGCGTACTGTGGTTGGAATCTGAAGAATTGATTTGGTGCAACTCTCAAAGCGTTTGCGTTCCTGGCGTGATCCTTCTTTGTTGCATCCTGCGCTTCTGTTCTCATCCAGTTCCTTGCGCTTGTCCTCAAGAATAAGCGCCTTATTCACCAACTCTTGGAAATGCGGAAAGGTGTGGGTGATCAACCCTACTTGCAATCTGAGTTAAGTCCCTTCATAAAGCAGGTATGCGGATTTATCTGTCGCTACATCCTCGGTGCGTGGCGTGCTAGGCTGTGTGAACTTGTTCGGAGTAGTCGACCTTTGGTGATTACCTTGCTTGATGCTCTGAACTCCTCCTTCTTAAGGTCCATGATTCCTTCGAGGCACGTGATCTTTGTCGGAATGCGGTGTGAACTCTTCCCAAGTGATATCTTGAGGTTCTCTGCGTGTACGAAGTTCTCCCACCATTCGGTAATTTGTTCCTTCCAAGCGATGAGAAGCGTAAAGTACCTTCTCATTCCTATGCATTGAGCTATGTGTAGCTTCCTCTCAATTGATCTTAACCAATCATCGGCCTCCAATGGATTGGCATTCCCGAAGAAAGTGGGTGGGTGAGTCCTCATGAACTCGGCGACCTTGTATTACAGCGTGGTCACTGATTAACTTGATTAGCGATGGCACGGCGATGACGTCTTTGCATTTGTTGCATCATAGCATGCATCAAGCGAGTGCGGCGACAAGAAATGCTCCAAAATTCTGCATATCATCTGGCGGTCTTTGGTGCTCTATCATTAGGGTTTTCTGTGGCGAGAACCACTCCCATTGCTTCAAAGTTTCCCACGGTGTTCACCATCTGTCGATTTGCTCTAGGTTTAGAGATGAGAGGAAACAAGAATAGACAAGTAATATGGAACTTATGCGAGGCGAAAAAGGTGTAGCCTTAAGGTCCAACTTTATTATTAATAACTTGGTATGGCTGCTTACAATGCCTAAGGGCCTTGCAACACATCTTTGCACACTCGACAAACAAAGCAAATCCAAATCAGACTAACTCTGGAATCTAACGCCTAAAGGGTGACTCTTTATTCTATGACTCGACTCGTGAAGGAGTCTCACTATAGAACCTATGCTCACTCCTCGAGAAAACCTCCACGGCACGAGTGCAGGTCTTTGTGGCATAAGCGTAAGCGATTGCCATGTCCGACAAGCTGTGTCCTCTGTGGTAGTCGAAGAAGCGATGTCCTCATCGAATCGACTCCTCTGGATCGGCTCGTGTAGCTCAATCTTGGCTCTGGAGTGCAGTCAGTACAAAGTCATCTCCAACTCGTCAATCCTTCGTAGAAGGTGTGCCACATACTCTTGAGCTTCCCGCCATCTGTTCTTCTCTGTCGTGATCTCCTTGCGGGCCTTACGTAGCTCCTTGCTTGTATTATCTAGTACATCTTCACTGGCGACGACAAATCGTGCCAACTATGTAGTCAAGTGGCATTCTCATCCTGAATCTCCTTGGTCGAGAAGGTTATCGCTGCTTGCGGATGATAGCGGAACACCGTGCTCTCCAACTCTCTCTGGCGTGAATCGGGTAATGTGCGCATTGCTCGTCGTGATACTTCTTGGATACCCATCTGCATTGTAGATCTCTGGCGGTCACGGTGTATCGAGGCGATTGCACTGGGCCCTTTTTCCTAGCAGGTACCTCAATCCTCACGTCACAAGCCTTGATCAATCCTGCTTGTCGATCACTTCCACTTGGTATTGGGGCTTCTCAAAATCTCAGAAGTTTGTAGCATATGCCAAAGTTAGGCGTGACCAACTCCTAGATCAGCGTAGTTGAACTCTTCCTCCATCTGTCACAAGAGTGCTTTACGTAGAACTTCGGAATTTTTAAATTGTGACAAGGTAAGGAAAATTTCAGCAAGAGACAAGAAAGAGAGAAGGGGATAAGTCGAGATGTCATTTCTTGTCTTCACAAATTTTTAGCTTTAGAAAATAGGTTTTATCCTCACTCGACCATTCTAGCTTAGGGTTGAGCCTATAGTCAAGTATGGCTCTGATACCACCTCTGTCGGGACCCGAATTTGCAAATCCGGACCCTACATGTATTCAGCACTAGTCGAGGAGCAGCTAGTGCACCGCAGTCTTAACATCGGTATATATCACAATCATACCAAGCGATACTATCAAAGTACTTTATTTAAATAATCAAAGGGTTACTCGACCTTATGGCCAAGTTACAAATATATGCCTTGCAAAGCGAAACTTATTAAAAGGAAATAACAGCGGCGGAAAATCAAATAAACTTAGTGGCGCCATCCGGTATACCACAGGCAGCCAGTGGGCTCGCATCCCCTAAGTAGGCGGGTCCTCTTGGAGTTCCTCCTCCAAAGTGGCGTAATCTCCTCTTCAAGCGATATTGTGTTGGGGCAAGGGTGAGTACTTGGTACTCGACAAGTCATGCCGCAGAATGCAAGCTAATATACTATATGCATGGCTTGGTACAAAGGAATAACTCAAGGTATATTTGCGATGCTTGACTTTTGACAAGTAATATAAGTAGATTCAGCGGTAGAAATAAGTAAAGCATAAATAACTTTTCAAATTTAATAAACATTTTTCCCCATCCTAAACCACATTTCCATCATCTTCATTATTAAACCAACCCAACTTTTCAAATCCAAGTTATTTTGAAAATCTAACCCTTATTTGTAATTCGAGCAATGTCGATCACAGTGGACTCGGCTATTCAAATAGATTCTACACTCTGCGAGAGGTTATGCACTTTACCCACAAGATACAATCCACTCACCACGTCGGTAGTGAATTGCCATACAAGAGTATGCGAATGGCGATCATAACAAAGCCTTTGGAAGCCTCAAACAACACAGGTGGTCCTCTCAGGTTCGTGCTCTACACCATCCCTTCCCTTAGCCAAGGCGAAGTATGGGACCAACACACCGTTAGATGGGTACTGGCCACGACCACGATCGCTCCCCGTACAATCACACAAAGGTGTAGCGACACCACTGAGGCTCCACAAGTGAGTCCTTAGCGACTTAGTCAACTAGGGCCGTCCCATTCCAGCCATGTGGTTGCAAGTATGACCCAGTTCAAAGGCTTGCAAGGTTAAGTCCTTAGAGTGACCAGGGCAAGACTACTAGAAAAACCAAATCAACACTCCCAATGCCACAAGCGGCCCACCCGATTACTCTTGCCACATGCCCGGTCAGCGTTTATCAAACCCGATTGATTACCATGCACCACGTGCCATCAACATCACATGATACTTTTCCCAAAACAGGTTCAATATATCATTAAGTCAATATTAACATTTGATTGTCCAAAATCATGTTATGAGCACGTGGCAGTCTAAGCGTTATACTACAGCGATCTAAACCCATGTTGGCAATTTAATAATGTCAACTAGTAAACCACAACTAGGGTGACAAAGGGTCATGGCACATACTTAAGTAATCAAGGTGTCATATAGCAAATTGGTATTTATCTAACCCCATGTTTAAACAAAGTATCTTTCTAATTGAACTAGCATGCAATAGTTTAAATCAAAATAGATTTGAAATAGGATCAACATGGTCAAAGCACAACTTGCCTTCAAAAAGCACTTGCTCTTGGTCTTGAGTTGGATCTGAGTCAACACTTCTCCTTGAATCCTTAGGCACTTCAACGTCTACTCGTAAAGCGTGCAAATAGCAAATACACAAATAAACACTATGCAAAAGATCCCAAAACTCCAAATAAAATCCATAAACAGAGAGAACATAATTTTCTGGATTTTTAGAAGCTGGAATAAATCAAATTTGGAGTTAAAAGCATAAAAGTTATGATTATTTAAAGTTTAAATAATCAATTAAATAATTTTGCAGAGAAAAACTTTAGTCCAAAAATTAAATAAAATTTATATTTAGGTAGATCTTAATTTTATACAAATTTAGAAATTTGAATCGCTCAAATCGGAGTTGAAGCATAAAAGTTATAAGCGTTTGAAGTTTGAATCTAAATTTGAAATCATTATTCGAATTAATAAATCATTTTCTTTTGGAAATTAATTATTGCGTCGGCATGGACACGTGGCAGCTCTGATTGGCCTGCGGCGTCGGCCGATCCATGGGCTTGGTCACGCTCGGCTCGGGTCCACGGTGGACTCGGTCCCACGGCTCCGCGTGGCCCGACATGTGGGCCCGCTCGGGTAGCGTCATCGGCGTCGGCGCTTAGGCTGGGTTAGCCAGCGACATGCGGGCCCCTCGACACGCGGGCCCAGCGTGTCGGCGTCCTGCCTGCCAGCAGCGTGGGCCCAGCGTGACAGCGTCGGTCAACTTCCCGACAGTGGCGCCAATCTCGTCCGTTGGTTTGAAAATCAGCGGCGCGGATTGAATCCAGGGTTTAACACGTTGAAACTACTCGATGCTCGTGGGCGTTCGATCTAGATCGGGCGGTCGGATCTAATCCTATAATCGCCTTTGCTACGGCGCGTGGCGATTGTGGCCGTTGGATCTTGATCCAGCGGTCCCGGATCTGTCGGGTTTGGAACACGTGAACTCACCTCAGCCGTCCGTCTGGATCCGGCGGTGCCGCTGAGCTTCGCGGTGATGGCCGTGGTGGCGCCGCGGCTGCCGGAGTTGAAAACGGCAGCGAGCCCAGCGGCGTTCGGGGTTGCTCGGCGAGATGAAGGTCGCCGGGTGCGTCTCGTCGCGGTGAGTCGGATCTGAGGTCAACGGCGGAGGGCCAGGCGGCGTGAGCAAGCAAAGGCCGTGGCGGGCGGCCAGCGCAACTTCTGGCGAGCTTCGCCGCGGCTAAGCGGCGACTTAGCCTCGGTGAAGTAGAGAAGGAGAGCGCGGGATCACGGCGGTCCTCGGGGTATGCCGGGCATTAAATAACCTCGGCGTCCGTCGGCGGAAACCTAATTTGCTCTGGCGGCGTGCGGCGAGTCGGCTTCGGACTCGGTGAAGGCAGCGAAATCGTGGCCGTCCGCGTGGCACAACCAACGGCCACGATCGCGGCAGCGCGGCCGGGTCCGGTCGGACCGCGGCTTCGGGTCGAGTCGGCGGATCTCGGTAGTTGGATCTTGATCAGCGGTTGGGATTGATTAGGGTTAGGAGTGGGTTGGTCGAGTCAAGCGGCTCGAGTCGGACTCGAGTCCGACTCGATCGGTTGAGCGATGCCTTGACCGAGTTGGATTTTCCAGCGAATTAATATTTAAAATAATTCCTAGTAATTCATTTAATTCATTAAAAATAGCAAATGACTCAGAAAAATTCCAGAAAAATTCTGGAAAATATTTTGGATCATTTTGGACTCAAATAAAATATTTCCAACAAAAATTTATTTGCAAAATTAAATTCTTTAATTATTTCAAAATGGAATAAATTCAAATAAATTCCAAATAATTCCAAATAAATTCCAGAAAATTCCAAAAATTCACCAAAGTGCCACATCACACATGAATTTAAGGAAAGCAAAATTTTGGGGTGTTACAAGGATCCAGCCATGCTGAAGTGTGAGTGGGAGCTGTGTATTGCTGGCTGCAGTTTGGCCTTTATAGCCTCGAAGGGGTGGTGTATGGACTAAGTGTTGGCGCGTATGATTAAGTCGGCATGACCTGTCGATGTCATCTGCAAAGCTGTAAAAAGCACTGCTGCCATGACCCGTCGCTGTCATCTAAAAAGCTGTAAAAAGCACCGCTGCCACAACCCGTCGATGTTTGTCTTGGCTCAGCGATGTCATCTGAAAAGCTATAAAAAGCATGCATGTCTAAAGCTGTAAAAAGTATGCCTGTCTAAAGTCTCTGTGTATGGAATCCGATGCTCGCGGATTTCAACTTCTCTTAAGTCCGCCACTCTCTCCTATGGCTAGTGGATGGCTATTTAAACCCCAGTGGTCGCCGCAACAGTCACACGAAGGGGTAAAAAACGAGGGAGGAAAAAATGCCTAAGCATGCAAATGGAAAGGGAAAGGGGAAAACGAAGGAAGAGGGAGGCGCTTCTGGCTTTCTGCGCAATTCCACGTCTTTCCAAGACCTCTTACTACCGCATGGGGTTGTCGCACCGATGTGTCTGTGCGGAGATCCATGCAGACTTGTCGGCTCATGGGAAGTTCCAACTTGGAAGAGGAGGCAATGGAAGTGCCGCAACTACGCCTTCGACCCGCCGGAGAAGAGCCTAAGGATGCGCTAGTTGGTAATAAGCATACGTCTTTCGTAATATTTCTACATGATCTTTGCTAATTTATGTATTATGCGATCGCCTCCGCCCATATGTGTGAATTTGAGAAGTGGTTTGACATGGACATTGACCCAGGGACCAAAGGATCCTAGATCAAGATGCCCGGGCGGCGGCGATAGGAGGATCGTGATGCCGCACGCGAGGAGGCACGTAGGAAAGAGGCGGAGGAGAAGGAGGCGGAGAGAGAGAGAGGAAGCGAGAGAGGGCACGCCGTGCCAGAGAAGCCCCACCCGAAGCATGGGCGAAGGGAAGTAGCCTCGATGCACTCAGTAGGCATCTACGTTGTTTTTTCTGCGTTGTAATGTTATGTTGTAACTGTTATTTTCCTTGTGCGTGCTACTGCTTTTGGTTTCGTTTCCCTAAGGCTTTATGCCATTGTTGCCGCCCATCTGTAACCCCGATGTTTGCTTCCCGTAATGTATGAACTATCATATTTCCCGTAATCTCACGCATTCGAGGCGAGGAAGTCGTCGAGACCATGGCGGATTGAATGAGATAAAACATACCAAAAGATAAACCAGTTGAACAAAGTCATTGTTACACAAAAGGAACGATAATACTAAAAGATAATTGTCGGGGTTAGGTAATTCCCATAAATTACCTCGAGTGCCCTGACGGCCGAGCTCGCTCCGCCCGAGCCACCAGGAGAGTCGTTCCCAGGGCGACCTAGTCGGGACCTAAGAAGGTCGCGTGAGTGCGGCGATTGCGAGCTCGAGCTCGCGTAAGACAACCGAGCTCGGGCCGGCTATTAGCCGACTGTCGTGATCTCGAGGTCGGTGGAAGTAACCACCCGGTAGCGTAACCTCCGTTCGTTCGTTCGTCCTCCACGGGGCGTGGCGGAGTTGTAGGATCTGTTAGTTGCCCACGTTGAGCGTGGTCGAGCGTCTTGGATAGTAGATCTCAATGAGTCACGGTCCTTTGTAAACTATAAAAGCATCCCCACCATGAGGGAGGCACACTGAATATACACGAGCTGGAGTAGGGCTATTATCTTTCTCTTGAGAGGTCCGAACCAGGGTAAAACACCGTGTCCTTTGTCTAGATTCGGCCCGGTGAGTCACACCTCCGAGTAATCCCATGCGTAGAAGGGATTGTGGTTGGTCCCTTCATCAACCAAGTAAGCTCGGCGAGGCACTGCTCCCCAATCGTCGGCAGTGGCGCCGTCAGTGAGGACCGACTCTCCCTTCGTGAGGATTCCCGAGAGGATGTCGGACTCCGGGATCACGAGGGCCCATGCGCCCGGGATCGATGAGGATGAAGCGATTCTTCGACAATGAGGCGGTGGCATCGCGGCCTCGGAAGACATGGCGGTTCGGGAGCTTTTCCTGGAAGCCGCCGCCTGAAGCGATTCTTCCGCTCACGGCTCGGCGCCCTTCCAGGCAGCGAATACGGCGGGCTCTATGATGGCCTGGACATCCACGACCATCTCGAGCCCGACCAGGGACCAGCGTCGCGAGGAGACACCGTGATGTCACCCTCGCGGTCCGCCCAATCCCATAACATTTTTGTCGCGAAGAAGGCGAAAATCTCGAGGGCAAATCCTCGGGCGAGGCACGCCTCCGGCGATACGAAGCGGCCAAGGATCACCTGGAGGCACACTGAATATACACGAGCTGGAGTAGGGCTATTATCTCCCTCTTGAGAGGTCCGAACCAGGGTAAAACACCGTGTCACTGTCTAGTCCGGCCGGGTGAGTCACACCTCAGAGTAATCCCATGCGTAGAAGGGATTGTGGTTGGTCCCTTCATCAACCAAGTAAGCTCGGCGGGGGCTGCTCCCCAATCGTCGACCATCGAGGGGCGGCGGCCCGACCTCGCAAGCATACAAAGGGAGCCGCAAAGGAAGCGGTCGGCCGGCTCACATAGCGGCGAACAAGGCGGGACGACCAGGGCCGTGGCGATCAGCGTGGACGAGCAAGAACCTACTTTTGCCCGCTCCACCAGGCGTGCAGAGCACGACCTGCGCAATTGCGAGCGTGGGCCTCCCGCTGGAACAATTCTACAGCGGCAAGGGCCCCATGCCCACGCTTAGAAGCAAGAAGAAGATGCCAAGGGCAAGAAGCCTGCAAGCGAGGGCCTTGAGACATGGAATACCAGGGGCCGAAAAACCACATCGCCGTGATATTCGGGGCTCATTGCTTATGGATCACGTCGGGAGTTGAAGGAAGCCGCGCGCAAGGTACTCCGCGTTACCCAGGGGAAACCTCCCGTCCAGCAGCTCAAGTGGTCCGAGCTGCCCATCACCTTCTCCAAAGATGACTGCCCCCTGGGGATGACGAAGCCCCAGAGGCTCCCGATGGTCGTTAGTCCAACGATCTGCAACACCGTGGTAGGACGAGTGCTTGTAGATTGCGGGAGTTCCCTGGACCTGATATCCGCCCAGGGTCTGGGCGAGATGCGATTCCTCGGTCCAAGGTCAAGAGCGTCATAGTACCTTTCTACGGGATAGTCCGGCACCTCGGTCAAGCCACTCGGGCAGATCGTCCTACCGTGACCTTCGGCGGCCGAGCAACTTCGAGCGGAGTTGGTCACGTTCGAGGTGGTCGATTTCGAGTCCGCTTACAACGCTATTCTGGGCCGGCCGGCACTCGCCAAATTCATGGCCGCCACGCATCACGGGTACCAATGCCTGAAGGTCCCCGGCCCCAGCGGCGCGATCTCGGTGAAGGGGAGCCCGAAAGCGGCCCTGAACTGCGACGAGAGGGCATTAGACATAGTCGAGCAGCTGCCCCAGCGCGGGCCCGAGCAAGAGCCGAGGAGTTCCCGGCCCAAGGCTACCCTCCAAGCCGGAGGAGAAACTAAAGCCGTTCCACTGTGCGACGCAGAGCCAGACAAGGTCGTGCGTGGGGGCTTCCTGGAGTCCTAAATAGGAACTCGAGCTCGTGACCTTCCTCGGAAGAAGCGCGGACACGTTAAGCAGGAACCGTCAGGCATGCCCGGAGTCCCAAGGGAGGTCGTCGAGCACAGGCTAGCAGTCCGGCCTGAAAAAAGACCTGTGCGACAGAAGCTCAGGCGCTTCTCCCCGGAGAAGCAAGCTATCATCAGAGAGGAACTAGATAAGCTCCTCAAGGCTGGTTTCATACGAGAAGTCGACCATTCCGATTGGTTGGCCAACCCGGTCATCGTGAGAAAAAAGGGGGGCAAGTGGCGCATGTGTGTTGACCACACGGGCCTAAATGCCGCGTGCCCTAAAGACAATTTCCCGCTGCCTCGGATAGACCCGGTTAGTCGGCCTTAGCGGCCGACTCGAGGTAATGAGCTTTTGGGCGCCTATTCAGGTTACCACGATCGGTATATCACCTGGCGATGAGGAAAAAACTTCCTTCATCACGCCCTTCGGCGCGTTACGCTACGACCATGTCCTTGATCTAAGAAAGCGCCGAGCAACCTTCCAGCGCCTCATGCGGAAAACCTTCTCGGACCAAATAGGCCGGAACTTGGAGGTGTCGTGGGCGACATCGTAGTCAAGAGCAAGATAGCCTCGGTTCATGTGTCCGACCTTGAGGAAACTTTATGTAACCTCAATAAGCACCGAATAAAGCTGAACCCTGAAAAATGCGTGTTCGGAGTCAAAGCTGGTAAGGTTCTCGGCTACATGATCAGCCCTCAAGGAATCGGGGCCAATCACGAAAGATAGAGGCCATCGAAAACATCGACCACCCACTTGCATGCGGGAGAGTGCGATCTCGGCCGGGAGGATGGCGGCTCTAAGTCGTTTCATCTCGCGGCTCGGGAAGCGCGGCCTACCTTTTTCAAGGCGCTCGTAAGCACGGCGGTTTTGCACAGACGGAAGAAGCGGACAACTCATTCGCGAACTGAGCGATACTTGTCGAGCCCCGGTCTGACCACACCGAGGCGGGAAGTCTGTTGTTATACTTGGCCGCCACACCCCAGGCGGTAAGCGCCGTAATAACGATGGAAAGGGACGAGCGCGGCGTCCGATCTACTACATCGGCGAAAGTCTTGCATGGGCCCAAGGAGCATTACCACGAGGTCCGAAGCTCTGTCTGCGCTGCTCGTGGCCTCCAGAAACTACGACATTACTTTCCAGGCTCATAAAATCCGAGTCGAGCCAACTTCCCGCTCGAGGAAATCTTAGGGAATCGGGGCCTTAGCGGGCGGATCGCGAAGTGGGCCATGGAGCTCGCCGAATTTGAGATTGAATTCTCGGCTAGAACCGCAATCAAGTCCCAAGTCCTAGCGGACTTTCTAGCCGAATGGACAAATCCGCCCCACCCGGCCGAGCAGGCAGGCGGACAAGGTCATTTGGGTCATGCACCGATGGGTCAGAGCTTATGATTGCTCGGGGCTGGAGTGGTCTGGAATCCCCTCGAGGAGCACATCGATCGCCTTCCAATTGCATTTCGCCGTGACAAACAACGCGACAGTATGAAGGGTGGCCGGGCTTGAGGCATGCAAGGCGCTCGGGGTCCAATGACTAACTCTGAAGGGTGACTCGCGGCTAGTGGTCAACCAGGTCAACAAGGAGTATCGGTGTTAGATGACTCAATGGCGCTTTACCTGGCTGAAGTAAGGAAGATGGAAAAGTATTTTAGAAATTTAATCTTGTACATCCCGGGAAGGACAATGCCCTGGCCGACCATCTATCAAAGGTCGGTTCCGCCCAACTTCCCGCTCACGTGGTGCTCGTCGAGCACCTTCATAAGCCCTCCATCCTGCCGAAGGAGGCATCAGAGGCAGGTGGTATCGTCTCCTTCCTCGAGCATGGTGCGAGTTGGATGGCGCCATTCATCCGATTACCTAGCACACGGGACCTTTGCCAGGAAGAGGCCGAGAAGTCCCGGCTTGTAAGACGCTCCCCTCCATATAAAATGGTCGAGGGCTTCTTGTACCGCAAGGGTGCGCTGGGGGTCCTCTCCAAATGCATCACTTAGGAGGAAGGCAAATACCTCCTCAAGGATATCCACGATGGGATGTGTGGAGCCCACTCTTCCTTTAGGACCTTGGTAAGCAAAGCCTTCCGATTG
This sequence comes from Rhipidocladum racemiflorum, assembly GCA_036346355.1. Lineage (NCBI taxonomy): Eukaryota > Viridiplantae > Streptophyta > Magnoliopsida > Poales > Poaceae > Rhipidocladum > Rhipidocladum racemiflorum. Next base: position 22,444 of record JAYEVF010000069.1, read on the forward strand.
GGTTACTACTGGCCGACGGCCTTGGCCGACGCGCGCTCCATAGTGACCTCCTGCCAGTCTTGCCAGTTCCACACTCGTAAAATCCACCAACCGGCATATACACTGCAGACCATGCCCCTGACTTGGCCATTCTCGGTTTGGGGCATCGACATACTCGGTCCATTTCCCCGGGGAAGGAAGGGTTGTAAACACCTGATTGTCGCGATCGACACCTTCACCAAATGGATTGAGGCCGAGCCTGTATCGACCATCTCGGCCCAAGCAACTAAGAGGTTCTTCCGCAATAACGTAGTGACTCGCTTCGGCGTACCAAGTCGCCTCATCATAGACAACGGCACTCGATTCTGGCGAGCTATTTCAGGCTTATTGCGAGGAGATCGGGACCAAGATATGCCAGCGTCCATCGCCCACCCGCGAGCAATGGGGCGGCCGAGCGCGTGACAGGCAGATTATCCAAGGAATCAAAAGAGAGTCTTGAGAATCTCGACCGGCCGCAGACAGGCTTGGGCGGACGAGCTACCTCCGTCCTCAGTCGGTCCGCACCCACGATGAGCCGAGCTATAGGGAGACCCCTTTCCGGCTCGTGTATGGCGCGAAGCCGTCACTGCCGCCCGAGGTCGTCTTTGGGATCTCAAGGGTGAATCTGGCCGAGGACATCGACCAAGAAAGCGGCGCCTCCTCGACCTCGACCTCGCGGAGCGTGCGCGAGCAGGTTACGCTACGATCCGCGGTCAACTTTGCAAGCTCTCATGAGCACGCCGCTAAGTCAGTACGACCAAGGACCTTACATGTCAGCGATCTCGTTTTGCGACGAGTTCAAGATTTGTCAAAAGCCAACAAATTAACTCCAAGATGGGAGGGTCCTTACACGGTCGTCTCAACAGCACGCCCGGGGGCTGTACGCCTCGCGATGGAAGATGGTCGAGAACTCGCCAGCACCTGGAACATCGACCAACTGCGTAAGTTCTATGTTTAATTCACCCTACTTTACTATTTTCTACAATCACATTTGTCCCCTCGCCTCTTCGGTTAATAAAATTCGACACCTTGGATCGCCCCGTTTCTTTTTACCACAGGAGAGATCCGTGGCCCGACCGATCTCGACCAAAATACAAGCGAGCTCGGTTGTCGTGGCACCAACGGACGGAAATCTGATCGGCTAACGCCCGTGCCGCCAAGCTTCGACCTCGGGGCCACATCCTTGTAAGGCGATCATCTTTCCGTGGCAAGTCTCCGCCGCGGACAGCGAATCGCCACGGACACCCCTCGGATGGCCCGAAACGCAGTCGGCCAAGCGCCTTACGGTTTGGGTACTCCGTATCCGGAGGCCACACGATCTCCGGGGCGCGTTTCTTCGTCCTTAGTCTCCCGGGCCTCTCCCGCCAACAAGGTCGCGCTCGCAATCTGCGTCCATGACCTCTGTTGACGGCGGGGGGCTGTACGGGCACCGTGCGACTACAACCTAGAACGACCTGTGCTTAAGGGTTTCCTCCTACTCTATCGTTCGTTGCTCACGTATTCATCGACCATCAATGTATAAGGAACGACAGGACAAAGCAGGCGCTAGAAGCGCGTTAACATTCGGCCCGATAACATAAGGACATATAATATGCACAAATCATTTTTACATGAGATTCGAGTTTTGCGAGTAAACGCGAGGAAGCGACATAGCTAAAGCGGCCGGCGCGCTTCGTCTGGAGAGTGGCAAGCTCCTCCCGTCTGGTCGAGCTCGGACTCGAGGTCGAGCACTGCAAGCGAGCTTCTCGACCATCGCTAGCCGCTGGCGGCCGTCTGGACTCCTCCTGTCTTTGATCAATCGTCTTCTCGGCACTCTGAAGGAGTCTCGCGGCGTCACCACCGTCGCCTCAAGGCCGAGCCTCGCATGCTCGCTCTGATCGGCGCTCCTTGAGGACCAGCGAGACTCCTCCATCTTGTCTTTGGATCTCCGCCTCGAAGCCTTGACTCCGCAGCAGGCGCTCGAGCTCCGCGATCCTCGCATCTTGCTCGGCATGGTGCTTTGCAACGACTTCTGGTGGGACGGTCGCGGCCCGGAAGTCCTGCGTGGTGGTCTCTAGCACCTGAACGGCGGGGCATCTCGGGTTACTGTCGATCTTATAGGAAAAGAGACGGTGTCAAGGAAACTTACCCAATGAAGCCGGGCCTCCAGCCCTTCCCGGAATAACTCGGCAGGGTCCTCCACTCCGTTCTCTCCTCCTTGGATGGGCACGGAGCCCGCGAGTTCTTCCACCTCCCCTCGGGCCCGAACTCCCTCGTTATCTGGGAGTGGAAGATCCTGGTTTGGGGGGTCGACCTCCATCACCTGGGCGTCGACCTCCATCTCCTGGAGGACGACGGCCTCAAGGGCGAGGACCCCCGTCTGCGCTTCTTCCCCCTGGGCAGGAGTTACGCCCGGGGAATCTGTCGCTTCCTGAGCTCGGGCTCCTTCGGTGTCTGAGGACGCGGGGTCTTCGGCACGGGGCGTGGAGTCGTGGCCCTGATCTTGGGGGTCGACCTCCATCTCCTGGAGGACGACGGCCTCAAGGGCGAGGACCCCCACCTGCGCTTCTTCTCCCTGGGCAGGACTTGCGCCCGGAGACTCCACCTCCTCCTGGGCTCGGGCCCCTTCGGCGTCCAAGGGTGCGGGATCTTTGGGCCGAGGCGCGGAGTCGGCAACCGGAAGATCAGCGCCGACCGAGAGGACCTCGGTGCTCGGTGGTCCCCCCCCCCGCCTGGGAGCTGGTCCGTCCCGCTAGCCTCAGTCAAGGTCGGCCCCACGACGAGCAGAGCTACCGGCTCGCCCTCGCCAGGACGAGCTCCGTCCGGGTTGGAGTCTCCCAGCGCCGAGCCGGCGTTGGTCTCCAACGGAGTATCGCGAGCTCGGTGGGGCTCCTCCGCGATCTCCTGAAGCGTCTCGGCGATGATGTCGCTGGCGTCGGCGGAGTCTTCACGGAGACCCTCGGCGGCACACTCGACGCCACCAGGCTCCGCTGCGTCGTCGTCCAGCTCGATTATGAGGTGGGGGACGCCGTCCCTCGCAGCCCGAGCATCGACGGCAGCGATCTTCCTTCGCGTTTCCTCTTCAGGAGACACGATCTCGGGGGCTTGGGCCTCTGCGGCCTCGGCCACCCCCTCCTCGACCTCGACGCCCACCACGGCATCGGCAACACGTGCGTGCTCTCTCTCTCTAAGGCGAGGTCAAGAATATCGTCAGCCATAGCTTCGAAATCCCATACCTCCGTACCGGCTGCCACACCCACTATAGACGATGTGGGGTTAGTGTGGCACCGGGGGAGGAAGAAGACGAACAAGGTTGAGATGAGAAGCTAACCTCGCGCGGCGTCTTCCATTTGGGCGCGGGCGCGAATGATGAGGGCGGCCATGTCTTCGCGCGCCTTGTCGGCCCTTGCGACCGCGAGGTCGACCTCCTCCAGACCGACCTCAGAGACGGTCGGCGTTGGACGCGGCTGGGGCACAGCGGACGACCTGCGGTGCCTCGGGGCTAGCGGGGCGGGGTCCAGTTCCTCCTCCTCCTCGGTCTCGGCCCGTGGAGCCAAGCTCGAACTCCTAGGCGGAGACGGTGTGGCTGAGGGGGAACTCCAAATGTTGGCGGGGTGAACGATCATCCGAGCTAGGGCGCCTGCTCGAACGCCTAGGCGGAGACAGCGTGGCTGAGGGGGATCGGTCGCGACGCTTGTGGCTCGCTGGCTTCTTGGTCTTACGACCTCGTGCTCCGGCGCCCGCTCCTCCCAACTGCGATGACAGTTGGGCCACGGCGACCTCGAGGGCAACTTTCTCCTGCCAAGAAGAGCTCGAATGAGGTCGGGAAACCCCCGGGGAGACCTGGTCCAGATAAAAATTCCAAAAGTGCAGTCGAAGGCTTACCGCCTCGGTCCGGTTAAGGACGTTGTTCGGGATCTGGCGGCCCTCTATGATCTCCTTGCCCTTGGGGGTGCCGAACATCTCGGACACCCTCACGTCCACCCAGTCCTCTGGCGGAGCTGCGTACCAACCAAGAAGGCGGTGAAGCGGGTATCTTCTGTTTTGAGAAGAAAATCGAGGGCGATGGTATACCTGAGTGCGACTCCCGGGTGATGTCCTGCCACCCCTCGACCTTGAAGAAAGGGTGCACCCTCCTCCTAAGGGGTGACACCCGGTTCCTGACGTAGTCCCGGGTGATGTCCCGTCCGGTCAGCCCCGAGCATGTGAGCTCGTTGATCAGCATGAGCACCTTCTCCTCCTCGGGCTGCACGGATGGTCGGGGTGTCTCGATAGCAGACTCTGGCGCCGGTGTAGGAAGCGAGCTGCCTTCTACCTTCCTCGAGTAGAACCAAGAGTCAGCCCACCCGACACGAATCCTTGGCGTAAAGCTCGGGTACTCGTCTGGACGGGTAGGTCGGAGAGCGGAAATAAAGCGACCCGGTAAGCGAGGCGTCTTAGGTCTTGCGAAGCGATAGAAATGGAAGAAGAGGCTGGGAGTGGGCTCGATGCCCACGTACCCTTCGCAGAGATGGCGAAGATGGCCATTATGAGGATAGAATTTGGATGGAGGTGAGTGATCTCACACTCCACGAAGCGAAGCGGCCTCGGCGAACTCGCTTTCGGGCGTCGAGCCCGTTCATGGCGTAAAGCTTCGGTGGAGGCGATCTCCCCTTCCTCATTGCGGGCTCTCCTTGGCACCAAGGGCTCTCCATGTGCCCGACATCGAGATACTTCGCCCGTTGAAGTATCTCTAGCTTTGCCTATCGAGTGCTTTGGCGCCAAACTTTGCCATTGGAAGGAGGAAGGCGTCGAGAGGAGAGAGCGAGCACCACGAGTGCAGTGGAGCAATGACTGGAGCGGGGAGTGTTGGAGGCATTTTTCTTTGGAAGATCGTACTGATCTAGGTTTCCCTCCGGTTTTTAAAATCCCTCAGGGAAGCGAGGAAAGTGAAGGACTTCCCGCCCGTTATGGTCGAGGAAGCCACTGGAGATCTGAGAGGCGATTGAGGCGTTCGCCACCCAGGGAACGACACGTGGGCATGCGAATCGAAACTGTCCTGCCAAGAGACAGTTCCCCAGGAAGGGTGGTTCGAACTGCCCGAGTAAAAGCTTCCGGGAGAAGGAACCGCTGAGGGGGGAGGGCCCACATCCATCCGCCCGAAGCGCGACGAACTGAGGCAAAAGCTCGTTACCCTGAGGTGGTTAATAGCTCGGTGGTCGCGGCAGCTGTTCGCCGCAGCAAATCCGACGTGCTCGTAGGACGGTAGGCCCAAGGGGAAGGCCTTCCGTAGGCCTTTTTCCACTTGGACCTCGGGGCTAGCTGTCGGGGGTTGGGTAATTCCCATAAATTACCTCGGGTGCCACGAACGGTCGAGCTTGCTCCCGCCCGAGCCACCAGGAGGTCGTTCCCAAGGACGACCTAGTCGGGACCTAAGAAGGTCGCGTAGTCTGGCCGATTGCGAGCTCGAGCTCGCGTAAGACAACCGAGCTCGGAGCCGGCTATTAGCCGACCTGTCGTGATCTCGAGGTCGGTGGAAGTAACCACCAGCGGCGTAATCTCCGTTCGTTCTTTGCGTCCTCCACGGGAGCGTGGCGGAGTTGTAGGATCTGTTAGTTGCCACGTTGAACGTGGTCGAACGTGCGGATAGTAGATCTCAGCAGTACGGTCCTTTGTAAACTATAAAAGCATCCCCACCATGAGGGGGGAGGCACACTGAATATACACGAGCTGGAGTAGGGCTATTATCTCCCTCTTGAGAGGTCCGAACCAGGGTAAAACACCGTGTCCTTTGTCTAGTCCGGCCGGTGAGTCACACCTCAGAGTAATCCCTTGCGTAAGAAGGGATTGTGGTTGGTTCCTTCATCAACCAAGTAAGCTCGGCGGGGGCCTGCTCCCCAATCGTCGACAATAATACTAAAAGAAAAACTAGCTACGGCCCCTGCGAGGTGCGACACCCCGTGTGACCCCAGGCCTCCTCCGACGCTGAACATGCCCGGCTAAATATGTCAGCGGGTCAGGAAGCTGTCCGCGAGTACTCCTAGTAGGGCGTAGTGGTGCGATCGGAGTAGTTAAGGGGTCCTGCGATGACTGACTGGGTCCGGGCGCACCGGCGAGCTGCGTAGGACCAATGATATCATCCATCGTGAACAACATCGGTGTCATCAACGGGGCTCGAGCTGCCAGAGTGGGTCGCGCTACGGTCATCGACGGCTGTTCTGACATGTCACGTTAGTACACATACTGTAAAAAATGTAGTAGAGAAGGGCAGGGCAGAAAGGAGTACCTGTAGTGGGTTGCTACCACCTAGAGCCCCCGGGTACATCGGGAGGAGGGGCACGTGGCGCTATGCTGGGTGCGGTGTGCGGACCCCGTCGCCCACGTACAGCGGACGAACGGGCCGGGACCTGTGCTGCCACATCGTCGTCCCTCACCCTCTGCCGCGACATGAGGTGGGCGATGCGAGCGGTCCTGTCGACAACACGGTGCAGCATCGCTCTCACCTGATCCATGGTCGTGCTGCTCGTGTCGATAGCGGCTACCATCGTGGTCGCGTCCTCGTGCACCTCCCTGGCAATGTCACCCTCTGAAAATGGCTTGTTAGTTGTGGTTGTATGCATGGCACGTTATACGACTTGTGAGAGCAAGTACTAACCCGCAGCGGTGAAAAGCGAGTCGGTGTGTAGGGTAGGTGTCATTTGTGGAGGAATGTGCTTGGAAGGTGACTCCACCACACGCTGCAACTTCGAGCAGCGTGTCTTGTGGGCTGTACCACTGGATGTAGTCGGCGTCGTGCCGTGGTCGTGAAGCGATCTCGTCGTGCACGTCTGCCAAAGCCTGCGCCCAATTCTCAACATGAGGAACCATGCGTGTCGCCCAGCTTGTAGTAGGACCTAAGCCCTTGCGTGTCAGTCTGCATAAGTCGATTTGCAACATAAACTTCATTAGTAATATATACAATTAAATGAGATGTTAAATAATTGTAAAAGAAATGGCAAGCAATACTAACGTGTGGGCGCTCGGCGGGGCGATGGCACTGTAGGGGGAACGCCTAACGGAGGCCGAATCGCCGCATGACGCCGGGCGCGTGCGTCTCAATGAACACGTTGTAAACCAAGTGGCGTCGTGTGAACGATGGCGGCGTCACGGTGCACTGCAGCGAAAGTCCGTGTGGTGCTCGTAGCGACGACAAGCTCGGAAGGTAGGGCCGCCAAATGGCGTGGTCATCTATCGGTGGTCAAACATCATTTGTGTACTCTGGAGTGCGGCGTGGGATGTAACTGGGGTGAAAGTGGGCTGCAAAAACAAGGAATACACCAACGTTAGTTCAGAATAGTATTGATGAAAATTATTTCAAAAATAAGGTAATAAATTTTTTTGTACTAACTCGTCGGCGACACCACAAAGACCCCATGGTAGGTCGGTCGACTTCATCTCCGACTGCCCCGTAGAAGTCATCGCCATCACGGTGCAAGTCTATATGTGGACGTCCGATCTAGAACCTCTCGAGCGACCACAACTAAATCAGTAGAGGACACCCGGAGAGAATGGAGGAGTCAGGAGTGCGACGGCACGCATCGCAAAGAGCCCGGTAGGTGGCTGCCAGTATTGCCGGTCCCCAAGCCAGCTGTGGGATCTGATCCAGGTCGGCCTTCGCGATCGTCCTCGCGAACTGGATCACGTGCTTTTTGATGGTGTCTCCTTGGCTCGAGCAGAACATGACCCAGCCGAATAGCCAAATCAGGTACGCCTCGAAGTGGCGGGTGACGACGTAGTCCCCTGCTCTGGCCACCATCCTCTCGGGCTGCAAAAGGTTATGGTTAGCGGCGGAACTGCAAGCTAAAACAAAAAAAAACATTACAAAATAAAGCGCAACTTACATAGAACTGAACCAACCATTTTTGCGAAGGGCCGTGCGTAGAAGCGAAAGTGGTGTACCCTGCATCCTCTGGTAGCACACCTGCGAACCGCTGCAGGAGGTCCGTCCGCCAGTGAGGGTCCACGTCGGCTGGCACCACTGCGTCCCCTGAGCAAGGTAGGCCCAGGAGGTAACTCACGTCCTCAAGTGTGGGCGCCATCTCGCCGCACGGAAGGTGGAACGTGTGCATCTCAGGGCGCCAACGGTCCACCAAAGCGGTCGATGGCTCGGTCGTGCAGGAACCTCCACAGGCACCTCGTCTGTCCTGCTCGTCAGCCACTGTAGCCTCCACCATCCTGGCTAATGGAAGCAACCCCGTTGCTCTCAGCCTGCATGAAAATATTGTAAGTACACTCCCTGCACACATAGAGGACAATACATTGTACTTATAGAACTATGTGATTAGTGTACTAACCTCGGAAGCCAGCGCGGGTCAATCCTCCATGCTCTCATGGGGTGCGCATAGCGTAGAGGCGCCAAGCTCGAAGGTAGCTCTCCCTCCTGTGGCGTCGCGGTGGCCAAGCGGCTCCGGTGAGTCGCATCTATCACCGGGTCAAGCAACTCGTACGCCATACCTGCATTGTGTAACCCGACATAAGGAAAATAGAACATACATATCGTTACAAATTGAACACCCAGACATTTCAATACATAATAAATTTGAAGTACAACAATTTAATTGGATAGCATGACTAACACAACCCGACATTACAAATTGAACACAACAGTTACATAAAGAAAGTGCAAACATTCATTACATAATAAATTTGAAGTACAACAATTTAATTGGAAAGTCCATACATAAACGACGTACAACAATTTTATTGGAAAGTCCTTACATAAACGACGTACAACAATTTTACTGCCTCTGAACCGTGGGACAATACTTGAAAGTGTGGCCCGTCTCCTTGCAAACTGAACATTTCTTCACACGACGGCCACTTTCCGCTGCATCCATATAGTTCCTTATACGCCTTGTCTACTGTCGCCCAACACCCTTCAGCCTACTTACATCCGGAACCCACCGTGTCTCCTCCCATCTATGATGCTTCGTGAATAAACCCACCACTCGAAAACCGTAAATTTCCCCACTCCAGGTTGCCATCACCTCTTCCTTATTGAAGAAATGTGACAAGATTATACCTGGATCCATTCGGATTGTTGAGCAGGCAGCCATGACGTGTGCGCATGGCCTGTGTAACAGACGAAGCTTGTTGCAGGTGCATACACATGTTTGTCTATGCATGGTGCATTCATGAGTAACTCTCCGCCGGTTTGTCCCACGCCCTGATTTATCTTTACATAGTACCTCAAATCAGAGCTCCCTCGTGCCCATCTTCAATGCTCTATGCATCTCCCCCTTGTTGCCCTTTTCCTCCATGTAGGTACAAATCATCTCGGAGTACTTCACATCAGGGGCATTCATGCCGGCGACGGCCCTAGCATAGCGATCCACAAAGTATTTCGTTATGCCACGAAGAACACCCTTCACTATAGCAACCAGGGGAAGCGGTCTCAACCCCCGCATGACCCAATTGTAAACCTCAGCCAAGTTTGTCGTCATGACCCCATACCTGGCGCCATCGGTGTCATAAAGCAGAGCTCATTTCTCCTTAGGCTCATGCTCTATCCATTCGGAGAAGCATTTCATAGCCCTTCCATTCCTCCAAACCAGGTGTGGAGGGTATGTTGGTAACTCTTCAAGCGCTACTGGGGCCTCCTCTGCGGAAGCTGTTGGCTTCTTCGCTGCCTCGGCTGTATGCCTTGACGTTAGCTCGTCCAACTTCTTCCACAGTCTCTCAAATTTTCTTTATTGGTTCTGGTCGTACAGCCTCTTAAAAAGCTTTGTCAGCTCTTTGTTCCTGAATTGCTTGTAGAAATTGGCGCCCATGTGCCGCTTACACCACCTACTACGCAAATCAGGCCATGGATGTGTCTCATCTTCACCTTGCTGCAATTGCACGATCGCCTTTAGCAACCCGGGATGCCGATCATGTATGACACACACACCATGCCGCTGCTCCACGACCCCAGCTTTCACGTTCCTTAGAAACCATAGCCAACTATCAGTGTTCTCACCCTCTACGAATGCGAGCGCAACGGGAAGAACCTGATTGTTGCCATCGACTCCTATGGCAGTCAATATCGGCCTTTGTACTTCCGGTCGGAAAAAGTCCCATCCACGCATAACAGCGGACGGCAATGCGAATGCGTTGATACACGCACCGAAAGCAAAGAATGCCCGCTTGAGCAACATCTTCCCAGGGAAACGCTGTGAAGGTTGCTCGAAAATATCGACATAAGTCCCAGCATTCCTTTCCTTGATCACCTGAAGCAACCCTTGCAGATTCTGATAGGAGTCTTCGTACGTACCAAACCTTGCTTCCAATGCATTCTGCTTCGCTCTCCATGCCTTCGCATAGCTTATCATGTACTGAAACCTCTGCTCTATTGCAAGTATGATGGCACGTGGCTCTAAATCCAGGTTGCCCACAATCTCCCCCTACATTACATTCGCAACAAAGCCGGAAGATATATAGAACACTTCCAAATTGTGTAGACTCTGTCAGCACACATGAGTGCAGCACTACTATAGAACACTTCCAAATTGTGTCCCACTTAGGCTGGTAAGCATGGACACGCTATGGGCAACCTTCCATCTTGCATCTAACATCATACACCCACTGATCTGACTTAGCAACCCAGAAGGGTCTGTGGCGACACTTGCCCATCTTTGTCACTACTTCCTGCACCTCACCTTTATCCTTGTAAATTGCATCTTGCCGCACCTCATTCCGATCGTACCCCCATTGGACATCTTCACCCTCGTTGACCATTAGTCTATCGAACCAACACTCATCCCACTCCGCGGGGAAAGGCTCTTCATCCTCTTCATCGTTACTTAAATCCTCGTAGTCCCGGCTCTCTGCGTCCATCGATATCACCAGCGATTCAATATGTTCTCCCTCGTCTGCCACACCCATTGGTTCCTGCACGTCTTCCATTGGAACACCAACTTCCTCACCTTGCACTGCCTCCTGACCCGAACTAACATCATGCCTCACTGAGTCATCTCTTGCTTGGCTGCTCTCCCCAACTTCCTCCTCTTCGTCACCAACAATCTCCTACTGTTCCTCACGGATGCCCTCTGCTTTCTCAAATGCTTGCGCCAACAATACTAATGGCCATCCTCTCTCAATCGATGCTCTGACATACGAACTCCATGACTTCGGACTTGTAATTTCAACTAACTCCCAGTACGTGCAGTTCCGTCTCCAACACCCTACTCCGTGCAGCTTCACACCATGCAACTCACGGTCCAACGAGAATATTTGGTATAACCATCTTCTAACTGTGCTCCATGAGCAGCTCATTTGGGCGTGAGACCAACTACGACACTTGGGAAATGACTTAGTTCCACCCCTTCCACACCCATGTTCAATTCCCTCTCAGTAATATATCGTAAATGCTGCACTCATTCATCCATACCTGTCAAACATTTCATGAAATTCTTACTGTGTACGAAACACACCTTTTAGATAATGTATCTAAAATTTTATAGAATTTTCCTAGCATTTCATGATTTTCTGTTGATTACCAAGACATTTTCAGAATTACTAAATAACAGAAAAATAAATTTTAATACACATAAAATATGAAATGATGCTAAAAAATAAATACAGAGCCAAAAATATTCTAAATATGTCATCGTTAAATTTTCAGAATATTTTAGCATTTTTTTGCAATATTTCGTTAATGATTAAGCAAATTTCATAATTACTTAATAGCAAAAAATAAATTTCAGCACATAATAAATAGGGCATGATGCTATAAAAGTAAATCCAGAGGTATAGAACTTCCAATATGTGCTAATACCAATTTCGCCAAATTTTCGGAAGTCCATAAGGCCAAAAATCTAATTTTCAGTGTTTAATACCAAATTTCTGAATTTATTTACTGGTTTCTAAAATTTCTGAAAAAAGGAAGGGCAAAATCATAATTTTTTTCTATTTTTTCAGAAATTATTCATGGGATTTTCCCGGTCCATTTGGCTATAAAGTCCATTTGGCCATATACAAGCCGGCGTCTACTGTTTCCAACCCTGGCCGTCATTTGGCTTCGGTGGAGGGCAGGCCAGTTTGGGTGGTGCTACCATCGCCGAGCGAAGCGTGGAGGCGACGGGTGCGGCCGGTGAGCCGAGGCAAGTGTGGCCAGGGCACGCTAACGAACCACGGCCGGCCGAAATTTGGCGAGCAAGGCCGAGGCAAGCGCGGCAAACACGGCCGGGGCCAAAGGCGGTCGTGGCGAGGTGAGCGCGACGAACAGGGCCGACGTGGCCAAGGCGAGTGCGGCCAAGGCGGGTCTCATATGGTCCATAAATGAAGATCTCGAAAGAAACATGCATAGGCTAAGTCTAGCTAGGCATATATGCATGCAAACCTAGCTAAGTAGCTAGGCATGCGGTTCTTGCACATGATAATACGATCAAGTAGCATAAACAAGTATAGCAGATTTAATTAGTCTTGGCATTTACGTTTACATTGCTTTAGCATGGAGGTTTGTTCCTAAATCGCGAAAACAACGCAAAGTCGCTAAGTCGTTAAACTAATGCTAAGTCGCTAATTCGAAAACAACGCTAATCGCTAAATTTTTGCTAAGTTACTAAGTCGCGAAAACATGATAATACTACTCGCTAAATCACTAAATCAATGATTAATCTAGTCACTAAGTTGTTAATTACATACAAGAAAGAAAAAAATTTACCTGCAAAGCCGAGATCTTCTTCTTCCTCCTCTCCCTCTCCTCCTCTTCCTCTCTTGCTCTTCTTCCTCTCCCTCTCTTTCTCTTCTTCCTCTCCCTCTGTTTCTCTCTCTCTGCGAGCTGCGCTGGCCAGACCCCGAATGAAATGGCGACAGGAGCCTCGGGCGCGAGTGGGTAAAGGCTCCTGTCGCTATTCCATTTGGCGACAGGAGCCTGTGTCCATTTCAAACGGTGACAGGACGGGGGAAATTTCGATTTTACCCCCCTGTGTCCATTTCAAATGGCGACAGGACCCTGTCGCCAATTCAAATGGACACATAGGGTAGTTTTGCTATTTTTATTTTCGGCATATTATTTCTGTAAATATTGATTAAAATATTATTATTTTAATCCTTTGCTAAACCTTCGACCCAACAGAGCACAAGTTACACCACGGCTTCTCAACCATAGCCCAGATCGGTCAGTTGGCCCATGGGCCCCATCATTCGCTACGAGCTTGTATGGTTCCCACCCGTCAACATCACAACGGCACAATCATCCCAACTCTGCATCCAAACCGTCCAATCAGACGGCCCCAAAGTCCCCAATTCCGATAAACTCTTGCCCCGATCCGGCAACCTCAGGCCAGCCCGCCTACACGCCCCGTTAATAAAAAAAAGCCTGCCCTACACCGACCTCTCTTTCTGGAAGCTTCCTCTCCTCGGCCTCCTCCATGGCCGGCGGCAACCTCTTCGGGAGGGTGCTGAGCTACGTCGTCAACGAGTTCAGTGTCGAGGGCCTCGCCAACACGTATACCCCCCTCTACCTCCCCTCCTCCCTTCCCCTCTCTTCAGATCTATCCATTCGCTTGCCGCACGAATTCGTTCTTGATTTGATTTGATGCGATTGTTACGCTTCGTCATCTGGTCCTTGGGAGGACCAGCCTCCTGGTCGGTTCCCAACGGACTCGTTCCCTTGAAGCCACATCATCTCGTTGTATCGTGGGCTTGCCCTTTTTTTTTTGCGCCCTCGGGGATTTCCCGTGGCCTTGAGGCGCACGGCTCTTACATACATGATGATACTGTTAAAAAATGTTCTTGCATGCTTAGCCTTTGTTTTGCGTAGAGAATTTTTTTCGATTTGTGTAGATTTCTCTTCGATTTGTGTCCATGACTATGATGAGCCCTGAAAGTCCTGTAATGATTCTTGCGGGTATGATCGCTTGATTCAAAGAACATCTAGGGGGAATGACCTGTATGTTTATTCGAACGGAATTGCTAAAAAAACTGTCGCAAGTTTTTTTGGGAAAAACAGTAGAATTTCTGACCTTGTTATTTGCTTGGAGATTCGAGCTCCAGCCGGCAAGGTCGGAGGTGTATTCTCCGGTGGTGGTGACGAGTTAGGGTTTGGGGTTCACGGGAGCCCCCGAACTTAGAGCGAGGCCAGGCTGGCGGAGGACCAGTGGGCGGCGGCGGCAAGGTGGTGAAGTACCGCCATCCATGGGTTTGGGGAAGCGGGATGACCGGTGGAGGTTAGCAGAGAAGACAAACAAGAGAATATTAGGTGGTAGTGGGATGTGGTGTTGGGGGGGGTCTCCGGGGCTCTGGCGTTGGGGGCCAGTGAGGCGGCACGCGGGTAGGAGGCGGTGTGGCTGGGGAGTTGGGAGTAGGAGGTTGGATTTGTATAGAATGTGATGGGAAGTCTGAACCGTTGAATCTAGATCCAGATCTAAGTCCAAAAGATGCTGATTTTGTGGATTAAATCATTCAAATTGTGCTGTTTGTGTGTTATGGTTTGATGCTTAGCAATGTGTTGTTCATGGCTTACAGTGTTTTTGGCTAATTGGATTAGTGTCTTTGTTTGTGTGTTATGGCAGCGGTGATGAGTCCATACTGAGACCTGTAATGATTCTTGCGGATATGATCGCTTGATTCAAAGAACATCTAAGGGACTGAGTTGTAGAATTATTTGAATTTTAATGCTTTGGTTATTGGTTCGGTGTGCCCGTTTATAGGTTGTAACTGTGGTTAGATTTGAAGTTATTTGTTCATGGCAGCGGTGGCGAGTCCTTACAGATCTGTATTGATTCTTGTGGAAATGATCGCATGATTGAAAGAACATCTAGCGGTGAGTTGTCATGAAGCATATGTGCTTTGTATTTTTGTAGTCCATGTTTGTTACTTTGTTTGTCCAATAGATATTTTGTGGTTTTGTGTGGCTTCTCTTGGTTCATGCTCATGAGCTAGCTCACAGTTCTGAGCTCTGGAAAGGTGAAGTGAAAGGCTTAATGGTTCCTCTCGCTATCAGGCAGAATTTCTTTTGATGCCACTTTGGGCGTCGAGGAACTACATTTCTCTGAGTTTCTCATGAAATGATATACTTGTTATTGTCTTGATACCACATTTTTCTGGCTTTCATCTTTGGTGGATTTTGTTGTATTCTTTGTTTGATCTTTGTTAATTTGTCGTAGTGAGCCACCTTTGATTTTGCAGCCGTGCCTTTCAGAGGTTTGCCGTGAAGACCAACAAGACTCTTGAGAACTCTTCCAAAGGTAGCATCGGCAGCCTTTGTAGCACTTAACTTCTATGTACAAAATCATTACATTTGTTCGTTAACTATGGCCTCAATAGTAATTTATTGGGATGAATTGAGACGCCCCTTTCTCCATTATGTAATCATCATGTCCCATAGAATATTGATTTGAGTACATCGTTGTGTTTTTATTATATGAAAATGGGGTACATCATGACATATTTTTTGTTGGAATGATACATTGTTGTGTTGCAGTGCTATATATACAAAGGCGTGGGCTAGTGGCTGGTTAGTTCGAATATCAAGGATAGTTATAAGCAGAAAGGAGCTTAGCGGCCGGCCGTAGTGCGGCGGCGGCGATGGCGGGAGAGGCCGTCTTTGGACAGGGTGGTGTTCGCGTTGAATGGGCGGCGATGCGAGGTGGCGGCGGCGGCGTCGACCGTCGACAACAACGCTCGAGTTCATCCGCACCGGGCGCCCTTCAAGGGCCCCAAGCTCGGATCTGGCGAAGATGCGATGTGCGTGCATGCGAGTTGGCTAGTCATTTGGATCGATGTTCTTGCTCTCGTACCACGCTAATTGCATAGGTTTTGTTGATGATTGATCAGTCCAATTGTCGAAGCATAAGATTCCGTGTACGGTTTACCCATCATAAACTTGAATTTGTCAGTGCTTTTGCATCGTTCTGTGTTCTGAACTTTTGATCCGATCAACCACTGCCTTAAAAACTCAAATTTGTTTCGGTTGGAAACACACATCTGTGTCGATTTTCAAACCAACACAGATATACCGATATTAATAATCGGAGATTATCAGTGTGGTGTGTCCATCTCATATGCATGACCAGTGACCTATAAGATGAAATGCTCCGTATGGGAGATGTTTCGTAGTTTGAATAGTCTTATTGGTAAATACTCCCACCATCCCAAAATATAAGACACAACTGTTTTTTTTCCAAGTCTCAGAATACAGGGTGCGACGTCTCCTCGGCTCCTGTTCTTGTTTCTCTCCCATCTCTCATGTGCATGCATGCATGCATTAACCTTCTCTCCCATCTCTCATGCGCATGCATGCATTAACCCCCTCGAGGCCCGCGCGACGCAACTGTTCTTGGTCTCTGCATTGGTATGAGTTACGCCTTATATAATGGGATGGAGGAGGTACAAGGTTTCTATATAGATTTAATAAGTTTTCTCTATTATGCTCATATTTATTATCTCACTATATGTATTTATTCATTGTTACACACACAGTATTATCTCTCAACTTCTAAAACAATTAAGAGGTGTATGTAAGTTATTTTCTCTTATGTCTTTCTCAATTTCACCACAATCTTAATCCTTATGCAAAGTTAAAATACGCTTTATATTTATCAACGGAGGGAGTAAGACACTAGAAAAATGGAATTCTGTGCACGTGTGCTAGCTTTTGCATCCAATGTTATAATGATTTTGATCCGTATTGCTGGATCCGATGCTATTATGCTGTCAACCCAGTTCAGTCCAATGCATCAGTAGGGTCTTAGTTAAGAATAAAAAAAGTAGTTGTGTAGACCGTACAATTATCAAAACTTATTAATCATAATTTTGAAGCCAGTACTACCGACACAAAAACAGCCCTTCCTAAGATCCTGATCCCAATAACCTTGCTTGCGTCCATTATATAGTTTGTACTGAGAATATATCTAGTCTTAACTAGAAAAAAAAATGGACATAGAACTTGTTAGAAGATATGCACTTACAAAGCTTCGTTCATAAAGATTATATGTTCACTATAACAAAGCACAGTCGTAAAAAAACTATAACAAAGCACAGGCAAGGGGGCAAGGCTAAATTATATAATTGATTGCAAATACTTTTGCCAAAAAAAATCATGCATACTAGAATAAATGGCATAAACATGACAAGGTGCATATACTATAAATTCTCCTACTGATAAAATTAATGAATATTGATCTATTTTAATAGAAGGGCCACTTCAACTGCTGTTCTGTAGGTACAGCTTGACAAACTAAAAGCACTAAAGTTTTGCCAAACAGAGGTATAGCAGATGTGACTTGTCTTGTGTGGCAAAATGCTCGTTGTGAGGTGGTCCTGTCATTAATTCTAGTGCGTACGTTTTGGCATCAACAATTCTACGAATCTCGCAGTAATGTCAATTTTCCAAGAAAATGTCCGATTCTTTTTGGAAAAACAGGTAGTCATTGATAGCTAAGCAAATCCCTTTTGATAAGGGTTATCATGTTCTTTCGTACATATTTCAATGTCACTTTGCCAATTCTGCTCGTGTTTTTCTCTTAATTTGCAGAAAAGCATAATACCCTTGTCTTGTTTCAAGTGTCAGGTTTCCTTTGATAGGTTGCAATGTACTGAGTTTTTCATTAGATACGTCTACCTTTTACTGTTTTCTGTACTTCATTTATATAGATGCGTCGATCTTATCGCTGTAAATTCACATTGTTTGTGGGCGCACCTGGAAATAGGAATTGAACCTTACTCGTGCGTTGGACTAAAAGAGACCCATATTCTAATTATGTGTATGCTCACTGTTCGCAAATAGTCATATGTAGATAATGTTATCCAGATGACCTTCACTCAAACAAATATAAGCCATCCAAATAGCACTGTACATATTTACGCATCTAAGAGAGTTCCCATTCTTTTCCGAAGAACCATACCGGGATTGAGATCAACCCTTTTGGACGTAGCACACACCGTCCGCCTTAGAACCTTGGTACCGCTCACACCCACCGAGGGGTGTACGTCGCAGTAGGTAAGAAATGACAGTTGCTCGTGTCCACGCGTCGGATGGTTGAGAACAATTCCGAGTACCCGGATATGTGTCTAGCGCTAGTTCCCAAGATCAAAACCTAGCGCCTACATATCCCGCATTTGAGATGATCCACTACACATACATACATGTAATTGGCATAAAAGTAGATTAGAAGCTATTGCATGTGCTTAATATTACAAGTTCATGGCCAACCGGCTAAATATAAAACATAAGAGAAATTGCAGTGGAAATAAAGCATAAAGCAAAATTGGAATAGTGGTATGCCCATCCCAAAACCTAGAGGAAACCGACTGGGAAAAAGCCCCAGTTCAATCGTCCAAGTAGTCGTCTGTCCCCAGTGCGAAGTAAGTATCGTCAGGAATCTCGTCATTACCTTCGTCTATACAATATTAGTTAAAGTAAGCGGTGAGTACACATATGTACTCCAAGATTTTAGTGTATAAAAATAAATATACATACATGGTTAATTCAAAGGAATAATTTTCTACACTAAGGTTAATTTTCAGCAAAAAGTAAATTTTATTTGCAAGTGAGTGGTACATTAAGCGATGCTGAGCAATTGTTATGAAGCTTATACCAATAAATAAAGCATATTTACATCATTTCATGATCCTCTGTGGCCATGAATCCAAAAGTAAAACACAGCCAACCATGGCTTAACCATATACCAACCTATACAACCTATTTCTCCAAACGTACCAACCCATCATTTCACATTTCCTAAAACCTTTGCAAAAACAAAGCTATACCTGATATTACTTTCCTAAGTTGCTTTTGACCGTGAATTAGATTTAAATCTCTCTGAGAGTGTACACTTTACTCACATGACACCTAGCAATAATGTCAACCATCCCACGCGATACGCACATTACCCATTTTGCTAGACTATGACGAAATCATTCAACTAGCTAGAGCCTAGCCTTGCATTAGCCACGCGACACCGCACACCCGGTTCATCCTTACTACTCCGGCCTACCAAAATGCAAGGTTAATGTCATTCTTGGCATGAACCGGTTAGCAAAGAACCAGGGGCATATTGATGTGCTAACAGAGCCATTTCTTTTGGTCATATTAGCAAACACCGGGGCTTAATGTCATTCTTGGTATGGACTGGTTAGCAAAGAACCAGGAGCATATTGATTGTGCCAACAAAGCCATTTCTTTGGTCAATACTAATGGTATTCATGTCACGTATTTCTCTAATCAAGTCTCCAACCCACAACAACCAACCCTCAACACTCTTTCAGTCCCTGAGATTTGTCAAGTGCCAGTTATCTGTGAGTACCCTAACGTCTTTCCAGAAGAACTGCCAGGGCTACCACCACCAGACCGCGACCTGGAATTCATCATAGATTTGCTGCCAGGGTTTGCACTAACATCCAAACATCCTTATCATATGCCCCCAGATGAGTTGGTCGAATTGAAGAAACAACTCAAGGAGCAGCTAGATAAAGGTTTCATTCACCCTAGCTCATCCGGATGTGTGTTGACTACCGGTCATTGAGCAGAAGTCACCATAAAAATAAATATCCTCTTCAGCGGATTGATGATCTATTTGATCAAATGGCGGAGCTCGAGTCTTTTCAAAAATTGACTTGAGGCGGCTATTTCCAACTCAAAATCAGACCAGAGGATATTCCGAAGACTGCTTTTACCACTCGCTACGGGTTATATGAATATACCGTAGTTTCCTTTGGACTCACTAATGCACCTGCCATATTCATGAATCTTATGAATAAGGTATTCATGGATTACTTGGATAAATTTGTGGTGGTATTCATTGATAACATTCTCATCTACTCCAAGAATGAGAGCATGAGCTTCAGTTATGCATGGTGCTTGACAAGCTTCGCAAGCATCGGCTGTATGCGAAGTTTAGCAAATGTGAATTTTGGCTCAAAGAAGCTGGTTTTCTTGACCATTTACTTTCTAAAGGAGGTGTCGCTGTTGACCCAAGCAAAGTGCAAGATGTGCTCGCATGGGAGTAGCAACGAACTGTTCCTGAAATCAGAAGTTTCCTCTGTCTTGCTAGATATTATCGCCGGTTTATCGAGAACTTCTCCAAAATAGCAAAACCAATGACTGAATTGCTCAAGAAAGAGAAAAAATTTGAGTGGTCAACCTCCTGTGAAGCAAGCTTCCAAGAGCTAAAGCGAAGGCTCATAACGGCCATAATACTTGTTCTTCCTGATATTCATAAGAGCTTTGACATGTACTGTGATGCATCCCGTTAAGGCCTTGGATGTCTATTAATTCAAGAAGGCAAGGTTGTAGCATATGCATCATGACAATTGAAGCCTCATGAAGCCAACTATCTAACCCATGATTTGGAATTGGCAACTGTCATCCACGCTCTCAAGATATGGCGGCATAACCTTATCGGTAACCGATGTGAGATATATTCCAATCACAAGAGTTTGAAATACTTCTTTACCCAGCCAGATCTGAACTTGAGACAACGAAGATGGTTTGAATTAATCAAGGGTTATAATCTAGACATTCATTACCATCCTGGCAAAGCAAATGTTGTGGCCGATGCACTTAGTCGAAAGCTACACACTGTCAATACCTTAAACGTCGTTAGTCAGCCACAGTTACTTGATGAATTTCGTAGTCTCAACTTGGAAGTCGTTAAAAAGGGTATGTTGTAGCTTTGGCCCTACAACCAACTCTAGGGTCTGAAATCAAAGCCGTCCAACTCAAAGATGATGGAGTGGCTAAGATTAAGCGCAAGATGAAAGAAGGCGCACCATTGAAATTTTCTGAGAATGCTGATGGATTGGTCATGTATGGACAACAAATATTTATTCCAGATGACCAAGAAATCAAAGAGGTGATCTTTAAAGAAGCCCATGAGTCTCCACTTTCAATCCACCTTGGGAGTAGCAAGATGTACCAGGACCTCCGTGAAAAGTTCCGGTGACCTGGTATGAAAAGAGACGTTACCGCGCATGTTGCTATTTGTGGCGTGTGCCAGCGGCGTGGCGGAGCATCAACGACCCGTAGAAATACTCCAACCCTTGAAGATCCCCGAGTAGAAGTGGGATGAAGTTGGCATGGACTTCATCACTGGCCTACCAAAGACGTCCAACGATCATGACTCCATTTGGGTTATTGTCGACCGTTTGACTAAAATGGTTCACTTTATTCTAGTGCACACATTTAGGCTCTATTTGGTAGAGCTCCAGATCCCAACTCCACCTCAGAGCTGAAACTTGTAGACTGAAATAAAGTGACAGGTTTATAATTTTATTCTAAAATGTAAACAAGATGACCCACTTAAACACTCTTAATATACCCACAGCTCCAGCTCCACGAATTTGGTGGAGCTAGGAATACCTAGCTCCACCATGTCGGGACCCGAATTTGCAAATCCGGACCTCTGTGTATTCAGCGTCCAGGAACGCGCTAGTGCACACAGTCTCAACATTGGCAAATATCACAATCATACCACTCGATACTAATAAAGTACTTTAATTAGATAATCAAACTGGTTGCCTGACCTTAAGGTCAAGTTACAAATATACGCCTCGCAGGGCGAAACTTATTAAAAGAGAAATAACTGCAGCGGAAAATAAGATAACTTCGTGACGCCATCCAGTATACCACAGGCAAATGACTGGGCTCGCTCCCTAGTTAGACGGTTCCTCTTGGAGCTCCTCCAAAACTGGTGTAGACTCTTCTTCAACTGGTGTTGCATTGCCGCAAGGGTGAGTACTTTGTACTCAGCAAGTCATGCACAGAATTCAAGCTAATATACTACATGCATGGCTTAATACAAAGGAATAGCTCAAGGCATATTTGCAGTAAACAGCATTTAACCAGTATCATAAGTAGATTCGAAAGCAGTAGAAACAAGTATAACATCAATAACTTTTCCAGGAGTTAAATAAACATCTTTCTCCACTCCTAATCCACATTTCCTTCAACATCATTATTAACCAAACCCCACCTTTCAAGTCCAAGTCATTTTCAAGAAAGTCTAACCCTTGACTGTAATTCCCGAGCGATGTCCAATACCGCGGACCACAGCTATTCGAATAGATTTCACACTGCAGAGGTTATGCACTTTACCCACAAGATACAGCCAAACACCACAAAGGCGAGTGTCCGTAACAAAGTCTTTCGGAAACTTCTAACAGCACAAGTGATCCTCTCCGGTGTTGCACACTAACCCTTCCCTTAGCGCAGGCGAAGTTTAGGCCAATCCACCGTTAGATGGGTACCTGGCGCGACCCGATGCGCTCCCGTACAACTACACAAAGGTGTAGTTGACATCCTGAGTCCCACAGTGCGTTATTAGCAACTTAATCAACTAGGTCCGTCCCATTCTGAGACATGTGGTTGCACGTTTGACTCAGTTCAAAGGCTTGCAAGGTTAAGTCCTTAGGGTGACCAGGGCAATACTACCCGAAGAACCAAAACAACGTTCCCGGTGCCACAACTGGCCCACCCGATCATTCTTGCCACATGCTCCGGTCAAAATCTATTTAGCAAACCCCCAGTTGATTACCATGCACCACGTGCCATCAACAACACAACACATGATACCTTTCCAAAACAGGTTCAATATATCATTAAGTCAATATTAACATTTGATTGTCCAAAATCATGTCAAGAGCACGTGGCAGGTCTAAGCAATATACTACAACGATCTAAATTCCCATGTTGGCAATTTAATAATGTCCAACTATTTAAACCTCAACTAGGGTGACAAGGGGTCATAGCACATATTTAATTAACCAAGGTGTCATACAGCAATTTGGCACTTATCTAATTTACCGAAATTAAATAAAGCATTTTCTAATTAAACTAGCATGCAATAATTTAAACCAAAATAATTTGAAAATGGGATCAACATGGTCAAAGCATAACTTGCCTTCAAAGAGTACTTGTTCTTGGTCCTGAGCTGGCTCCTGGGTCAACACTTCACCTTCAAAGCCTTCGGGCACTTCAACGTCTACTCGTAACGCGTGCAAACAGCAATAAATAAATAAACAGTAGACAAAAAGTGTCCAAACATCCAAATAAAGTTCACAAACAGAGAGAGCATAATTTTATGAATTTTTAGAAACTGGAATCGTCAAATTCGGACTTTAAATGCAAAAGTTATAACCGTTTAAAGTTTAAAGAAAACATTAATTAATTATAAACAGAGAAATATTCATTATAAAAAATTAATTAAAATTCATATTTGAGTAGGTCTCATTTTTATGAAAATTTAGAAATTTGAATCACTCAAATCGGAGCAGCGCGGAGGAGGCCGGCCAGAACAGCAGAGGAGGTCGGCGCGGAGCCACGGCTAGGCGAGGAGGTCGCGCGGAGGGGAGCCACGGCGCGGAGGAGGTTGGCGCGGAGGGGGACCACGACCGACGGGCAGGGAAGGAGAGGGTGGAGGAGGAGGGTGACTTACGGATGCAGCGGATCCATCGCTTGTCCTCAGCCGACGGCCAGGTGAGAGCGGTTCGAGCGAGATCCCTCCGGCGACTCGGCGCCTAAGCGGCGCCTAAGCGGCGCCTTGACAAGCTTAGCGTGTGGCCAGGAGGATATGGTATAAACCATTACATTACCTAGTTCTATCTATGCAATAGCCCAATCTTTGATAAACCCTTGCTATGGCGGTGGAAATAAACATTCACACCCATAATACCATGACGATTCACTCCTACCAAACACATCACAACCATGGCGATCCACACCTACCATAACCATTCCCCCACGACAAAGGCGTACACCATTGTACCGGTAGGCGTTTGTTATAGCACTTGGTGTGGACATCCCTTGAGTAATCCATCTTAGAAAGCCCGTACTACCCCAACCTTTCAATGTGCAAAGTTAGACCCGGTAACTTAGTTGGTTAAGGCTACCCCATAATAACACTTTTGGTTGCATTGATTATCTCGAATTATGCAACACTATGTTCGGTCCTTAATCTGACCCGGGCGAGAACACCACCTACACTACGTGCAAATCCAACCCTTGCATATTTAGCTATTGTCATAACTCTGGATGTCAAATCATAATTTTATTTTCATTTTCTTACCAGAATACCTGAACCATATTTTCCCAACACGCCCGTCCATTCATTATCCTATTTCAAAAGTATAACTAAGCAGATGCATTTATATACTCAATTATACCCAATTGATATTTATATAATGTCTAAACCTACATTAATGTTATCAAGTTCACATGTCAATATTTATTAAAGAAGTTCCATAAGCTAAGAATATATCTACCAGTTCCATAATATAGCAATATTTACTAAAAACAAATGAATGCATACATAGATTTGATATAGCAAAATAAACACCGTGAAATAGTGGGATCAACATGACCAAAAGGGGGTGCTTGCCTTGCTTGGAGTATTCTTGAGCAGGGTTGAAGTCACAACTGTGGTCTCTACAACATCGTATCTACATGTAAGGGTGCGTTTGGTTGGGTGGATGAGGATGAATGGGATGGGATGGTACAGGATGGATGGAATGATCCTGGATAAGATGGTACAGGGAGAGTGTTTGGTTGCATGAATAGAATGATACAAGATTTTGTTTGGTTACTTGGATGGAATGGTGCGGAATGAGTGCGAGATAGTGTTTGGTTGGAGGGACGAGGTTGGTATGATAACAAATAGCATAAAGGATATTTTACGAGCAAAGATGTGAGACATCAATATACGCTAGCAGAAACAAACTGGAAGCCTGCTTCTCACCACGAGCACAAGTTAAAAAAAATTTCACATGTCAACAGCATGCAACGTTAATAAACAAGCATACGTCTGAAACACTCACATTGACATTGAATTGCACGTTAACTACGGTATCGATATAAGACATAGCTACAACCAATGCAAAGCAGTCATCTGATTTAAGGCGGTTTTAGGGCGAGATCTGCATATCACAACACCGTCAAAACTTCTTGCATGCGAGGAAAACATACAATAGTCTATTTCAGAGAAATGAAACCATATTGCAGGATTAAACAACTGCTAACAAGAGAAGGTGCCTCGCGCTCTCAGCCACAGGGTAGTAGAATACAACATCCTTCCCACAGAACCTCCTGTGTTGAATCGAAAGTGTCGAGCTTGTACTCGTTGTTGTTGCACTCCTTCGGTCGAGGAAAATCTGCGGGATAATAATGAATATTATCGGGATTGTTGAATTCAGCAAGAATACTATCTCCCCCACTAATAACAATACAAATCAGCATGAGAAACAAGTTAGCGACACCATGATTGCGGTTATTAAGGATACGGCAAAAGTAAAACAAAGCGGTCGAGGATGCTGCTATTGAGCTAAGGTAGAAATCAATGCACTCTTAACATAGAAATCCAAACTGGCGTACAGAAATCTCTACCAAATCGAGAAACCTCCCAATACCATTCCACACCACGATCAAAGAAATCCAAACTGGCGTACAGAAATCGAATGATATCCGAATGCCCAAGCACCGAAAAAACTAGGGATAAATTCAGCATTCAGATCAAGAAGGAGGCCCCAATATCAAGAAGGAAACAAAAGGCGAGGGAAATCGCACCTTTGCGTGGCGAGGGGCACCTGGATTTGTGGCGGGGAGGGCCTCGATCGAATCAGCGATTTGGGCGTGAGGTTGCGGGAGCGGTGGCGTGGTCGCGGGGACCGAGGCGAACCCGCGGGGAGAGAGGGTGGGGCGCGTCAGAGCTTGTCCCAGTAGCGTCGGGACCGATTGGTTCGGCGTAATTGGGCGAATGAGTTGGTCTGAGAATATTTGAGGAATATTCTCAGAATCTGTACCACTTCGTCCTGGATGAGATGGTTCCATACACTCAACCAAACACATGTATCAAGATTTGTCATGTATCATCCCATTCCGTTCACCCTCGTACCTCCAACCAAACGCACCCTAAATTAAAGCAAAGCAGAAATAAGAAGCAAGCGAAATAATTAACATCAAATTCAAATAAAACTTAAACACGAAGGTTCTAGTGATAACTATTTTCTAAATTTTCAGTTTTTGTTTGGGAATATTATAGTTATCCATGTTTTAATAAACTCAAGCCCTATAGGACAAGAGCCAACTTACCAAAATTTTTAGACTCTAAACCATTCCTAGGGGAAAAAAGAACTCACCAAGGTCTAGAGGCTGATCTCACCAAATTAAAGTCCTTAAGAACGAGTCATGTTTTTTTTTTTTTGAGTTTTTAGATTAATAGAAGTACTCCTATTAGGGTCCAAGTGATTAATACATCCAAAGGCAGCCATTCAAGCATTCATGGAGGGTCTTGACCTTTGGGATATTCTGAAGTTGTTTTCATTGGATTTGAAGTTTATTTGCAGAAGTTATTCATTTTTTTTGAATCTTGTATGCATTGGGAACTAAACCATTTTTGAGTTTAGATCGAATCAAATCCAATTTCTAATATTTTTACATAAATGAGACCCTTATGGCCCTAGGAGTATTTCAAAATTTATTGCATCAATTTTGTAGTTTATTCTGAGACATTTTATATTAGGGTATATTCTAATATTCATTCAAATTTGAATTCAAATTCGGTGCAGAAGTCAATTTTTAAATGTTTTTGCATATTTAGGAAGCCACTAATTTTATAAGAATTTATAAATTTGTTTGGCCAAATTTGGATCTAAGATGCAAAAGTTATAAAGGTTTGAATTGGCTCAGTTTTGAAAAATCACCCAAAATAGGAAATACGCTTTCTAACAGACTAGGGGGACCTTCATGTCAGTGTCTTACCCCTCAAACCAATTTGGTTAGCCTAATAAACCCGACTAGACCAATGTATCATAGACACAAAACTAAAAATCAAGTTTAATTGAGTTTTTAATTGGCTGACAAGTGGGGCACAGTTGTCAGGGGCTTGATGTGCAAGGGTGAGAGAGGAAAGCTAACATTGGGGGCCCACATGTCGGTGGCTCAAAGCGAGGGATAGTGGTGCGGTCTCACCGATGGCGAGGAAGGGTGGCGCGGCGGGCTAGAAGGCGAGGAGCACGAGGAGGCCCACAGGTATGTCGAGGAACAACTTCGGTGGTGGAAGAGCAAGCCCGCGGCAAAGCAGCGATGTGCACAGGCGGTGGCGGTGCGAAGGCGGCCGAGAGGTTGAAGGAGCACTGCATATGCTAGGCCAAGGTGGGGAAAGAATCAAGGTGGTCTAGGGTTCACATTTTGGCATTTTAAAGAGGGAGGAGCTCCGAGGAGTGATGGCACTGGTGGCCGGCTGCGAGGAAGAAGGATGTCGTGGTGGGAGAGCTTCGGCTTCCCAGAGTTACAATTGGAGGGGCCAGAAGGTTCAGACCACGCAAGGGTGCTTCATGCTTGAGCAATTTAGAAGTGGATAACCGATGGTGACGAATTCGGAGTTCTGCACGGTTCTCTGGTTTGGGCGACATTGGAGCTCGGTCAGAGGAGTATGTAGGGGAGGTGCAAGGTTGCCTCGACTTTTATAGGCAGCCAAGAGAGAGTTCAGCGCTCGACTTAATGGCAAAGGATGAAGTCGGCATGAGACCGGGGGGCAGTTGTGCGTAGCTTCGGCTGCCAAGGCATGGGTTTGGGTGACATAGCAAAGGTAGGGCAGCATGGCAAGGCGAGCAAGGTGCTCATGGCCAAGGCGTGGTGTTGCAGTGCACTGAGTGCATGGATGAAGGTGTGCTCGTGGCACGTGGTGTAGTGGTGTGGTCTCCCAGACAGTTTTTCGTGCGCACAAGGGCGACGGCAATGTCGTGCGCTAGGGGTAGCCGGTCGGGGCCTGCATCATGCGAAGTGTGGGCGCAAGGAGTGAGGGGCTGGGATGACGCTGTGTGCACACGGTGCTTTGGATGCGCACATAGAGCAGAGCCGCAGGTCGGAGGGGGCAAGACGGCTAGGCTCGGTTGGCAGAGGGCCGAAAGGGGGCCACATGGCAGAGGACTCTGAGGTGGTCCTAGAGACCTAGAGCATTGTGTCACTACAAGTGGGTCCAAGAGTCGGGAGAAGAAAGAGAAAAGGAGGTTTTAAATCTTTTGATTTTAGGGTAAATTAATCCTTGATTTAATTAAGTTAGCAAACAAAGTTGAAATTTTCTTAAATTTTTTGTGAGAGGGTCTAAGGGAATCCTAATTCTCTGGTAAACTTTTCAGAGGAATATTAGGTGCCTATAATCTCTACTATATAAAGTGAGAGTTTCTTCCCACGTCACATTAATTGCCCTACTTAATTGCCCTGCTTAATTGCCCTACGCAAGAAACGAAGCGTTGCTTTAATTAGCCAGCTTTTGCAAGAAACAAAGAGTTAAAGATAGATGTTTGATCTTATGAAATACGTCACATTAATTGCCCTGCTTAATTGCCCTACGCAAGAAACGAAGCGTTGCTTTAATTAGCCAGCTTTTGTAAGAAACGAAGCGTTAAAGATAGATGTTTGATCTTATGAAATAGTATTTTTTATTTTTAATCTTTATTTTTAGTTATCAATTTTGTTTTTATTAGCAGCATGCGGGCATATAACTAGTTTATATAAATTCTAACAGTGCCTCTGTTTCATTTGATTATTACTATTTCTGAATTTTCAGAGGCACTAAATGGTTTCAAAATTTTATGAAACTTTTTGGGAGTGATCTAAAGATTGTTTAGGATTTAAATAAATTTTCTACATATTTTTTGTTTATTTGAATTTGGAATTTAAAATTGAGAAACCACACAAAGACCAACAAAAACATTTTTAGAAATACCAAAAATTCTTAAAATTTAAAAAAAAATCATGAAAATCCAAATAAATCCATAAATAAGATTAAAATTTTAATTTTACTTTATTTTATTATTTTGGGTTAGTTACACTTCCCTTCTAGATCCCTTTTCACAAGCGCGTGACTCGATGAAATTCCATATTTAAGATGTTTCTCGAGTTTTATGGTAGTCGAGTGAACGGGCTATCAAAAAGCTCTTATTTTGTTGCGAGCTCCTTTCTCGAGTTTTTTCAGAATGTTCTTGCATGCATTTGCCAATCATTATTATTCGTTTTAGGACGTTTTCTTGAGATATTTAAGTTGAGAAAACAAATACAAAACTTTCCCATGTGTTCTGACTGAATTATTATTATATTTATATGTTTAGCAATAATAATTTCATATAGATTGATACTGCACCACATTAACATTTGCATTATTACTTCTAGTATATACCTACATTGAACGTGAAGGACAACATAGAACACAAGTATGCACTCAATGAGTTCATGACCCAAGATCCGAAGAATTATTATATTTATGATTAATGTTTTATTGATAGTTTTAAGCCTAGATTTGGCAATTTAGGCTTCATGTACCATCCATTTAACTTCCAAGAAAAGCAAAAACATTGACTATATCATTTATTCTTTCTTTGAATTATCAATGTATCCTTTCGCGAGGTTGCAGCGACCTCACTTTGTGCATACAAGTTCGCCATCCGTGCGGATGTATCTCAATCGCGATCTTGATATGATCATGATTGGGAGTCGGCACCCAGTGAAAGCTTATTACTCTGTTGGTTTCAAGTCTGATGGGAAAATTACAGCCTTGCACCTAGATGTACTAATTAATGCTGGTATATCTGCAGATGCAAGCCCCGTAATACCAAACACTATTATATCAGTGCGAAGAAATACAAGCGGGGTGCTCTCTCATTCGACATCAAGCTCTGCAAAACAAACAATACATCCAAATCGATGTCGTGCTCACGGAGATACACAAGGATCTTTTGTTCTTTGAAGCTATCATTGATCATGTTGCTTGATTGCTATCGCTCGGCCTTAGCATAGTCGAGGCAAAGGAATTTCCATACTTATGATAGTCTTGTGTTGTTCTACCCGAAAGCGCGAGAGAAGCTTGTACATACACGCTACATTCTATTTTTGATAGATTAGCCACAACTTGAGCTACGCATCGAGCTGAATCAATCAAGCGATTTAACGATCGCGATAAGTGGCGAGCGGGGTATCTCTTGTGTGCCCCTCGTTTTCAAGGTAGCACCAAAGCCAGCTCTGGAAGGGTTTACGTGCTCAATGGCGGCTCCATTGTGGTTGAGGTTGGAGGAATCGAAATTGGGCAAGGCGTGGGCGAAAGTACAACGAGATGGCGGCTTTTGCGTTGGGGCGATTATGGCACGATGGATGTGGAGGCCTTCTTGAGAGAGTGTCGTTCTACAAGGTGATACATTGAATTTAATCCAAGGTGGGCGATACTCTGCCCGGCCTTTGCGTCTGAATCTAGTTGTGCAGCAACCCTTGAGGCGTGCAACATGCTGATTGACAGATTAAAGCCAGTCATGGATAAGCTCAAACAGCAATCAGGCGCTGTCTCATGGGATTCATTGATTTCTCAGGTGATTTTAACTTCCTTTATTTCTCTTCATGCTGTATAGAATATCTTGTTTGTCCGTGGAGACTATCATCTTTCTATGTGTTAATATCTGATCTGCATTTAATTCAATGTTCTCAAGCAGGCCTCTCAGGATAATGTTAATTTGTCTGCAAGTGCATACTGGGTACCTGGCCAAGATTCCAATAGCTATCTGATCTATGGAGCTGGTATGAGTGAGGTGCACCAAATTCCCAGCTAAATGTCAATTGCACGACTGCAGTTCAATTGTAGTTACGTGATAGTTTTTCTGTTCAAAATCTTCTGAAAATGCAGGTGGAGATTGATCTTCTTACAGGAGCAATTACTTTACTAAGGAGTGATCTTTTGTATGACTGTGGCAAGAGCTTGAACCCGGCAGTGGACTTGGGCCAGGTTTGCTATAGATTTTTCCTTTTTCGTTTATTTATTTTATGCAGCTCCAAAAGGGAGTATATTTCATTCACTTATAGTCGATAGCAAATATTCAGTAAAAGACAACTTAAGACAAGAGAAATTTTACGGTGCATTTGTCACGACCCAAAAACCACCCAGGAATTCGGTTTCGGACAGAGATTATGCGTCACCTGCTTACAACAACAAAAGACAGCGGAAAAACATTAAATAAGTAAATGTGGCCAATTAAATGAAGAAGTTATAAGAACATTGTAGGCCACCAGCCTAAAATTTAAATTGCGAACCATCAATTGAAAACAAAACCACAAGAAAGGTCTGACTGCGGCCGTGACCCTATAGGCCATCACTGCCGAAAGTAGAGGAAACCAAGCGAATGTCTTCCTTCTCTCATCCTCTAAATAAATGTTAACAAGCAACATTGAGTACACGTATGTACTCGCAAAACTTCAGTGTATGGAAGTAAATGTACATGCAAGGTTAGTCTAAAGGAATAAGCTTTTACACTAAGTTTATTTTCAGCATAAGGCAGATTTTATTTGCAATGGAGTAGGATATTAAACATTATTGAAATTTGAAAAGACCAATTGTTATGAAACTAATAACAACAAATAGAGTTTAATTTTATCATTTCATGACCCTACATGGCCACGAATAGCGAGTAAATCACAGCCACCCATGGCTTTTAAGTACATACCTCCCTGATATGAGCATTACCTCCCCGGTATAACACATGTTCTAAAATCTTTGCAAAACCAAAACTATACTTGACATTATTTCCTAAGGTGCACATGATCGTGAGCATGACTAATTAATTAGATTTAAATCTCTGCAGAGAGTGTACACTTTACCCACATGACACATTCTAGCAATCATATCAACCATGCCACGCGATACTTCCCGTACCCGTTTTGCTAGACTGTAACGAAACTGTTCCATTCGCTAGAGTCTAGCCTTGCACTAGCTCCAATGATGTCTAACCTTTGCTATGGCAGTGGAAATCCAGCCCATACACACAATACTCACGATGGTTTATGCCCCATCGCGCTAATCGAATCCGAACATACAGTTCTAACGATGGTTTACGCCCCATCACGTCTTTTACCGCAAAGCAAGGCATACACCGTTGTATTGGAATGCTTTGATCCAAACGCCTTGGTGAAGGGAGCACCTAGAACGACATCGTACACCCGTTTCATCCGTACTACTTCGGCCTACAAAATGCAACGCTAAGCCCCAACTACTGTACTAAGTTAAGGCTATCCCATACTAGCACATGCGGTTGCACAAATTGACTCAGCTGATTGCATCAAGTTCGGTTCTTAGGTTGACTAAGGTGAGATCTCCCCCAAACTACATGCAAGTCCATCCCTTGCACCGTACAGGTTTATTCCTTGTACATCCAGTTAAATATATCTCGCGCCGTGTCAAATCATATTTTTTTTTATTTTTACTAAAATATCCACAGCCTTTAATCATGTCCAACATAAACCAAAATTTGATCACGTTGCGTTCCCATCCTATTAGCTTCTATAGCATGGCTAAGCATATGCAATTATCACTCGATTATACCCATTCAACATTCATATAATGCCTAGACCTAGCTTAGGGTTCAACAAGGTTCTCATGTCAACATAATTAAGAAAACCCCACAATTCATGGGATTACAACTACCGATTCCCACAACATAGCATCTTTATAGAAATTACATGCATGCATAATACTTTGATAAAAACAAAAGACACCGTAAAATATGGGATCAACATGATCAAATGAGGGTGCTTGCCTTGCTTGTTAAACAATTGGTTTTGCTTTTAGTTGATCAGAGTACCAATAACGTCATCTAGTCCCGAACCTCTCACATTGTTCTACGATTCGCGTGTTCACTCCATCGTCGATATACATACAAGCAAATAAATCCGAAGTTACTATTCTTTGGTACAAACAACATACATACAAGTATTACATAAATGGTTATGCATATGAGAATGATGCTTATGAGGATGATGCATGTGAGAATGATATATATGAAAATGATGTGAGGGCCAATCCTACAACTCCTAGAACATCCATTATAAGGGACTTGCATCTTCTATGCAAGCCATATCACTTACTAGGTGTCATGATCTACGAAAGATCCACTAATTTAACATGCATGCCTAACTTACACAATTCCCTCTAATGTTGCTCATCCATGGTTTAGAGGAAGTGTTGTCTAATCAAACAAACATAAAGATAAATACCAAGAATGCAAAGCGAAGCAAAAATCCAAATCTAAGCTGCACAAACAGAATGCTCATGAATCATAGAATTTTTAGAAGCAAACCTCACTCAATTTGGAGCTATAATGAAAAGTTATAAATATCTGAATGCTCTATGTTGTTGAAATTCCAGAAATCGCAAAACTGTTAACTTTTGTTGACAAGAGTTATTTTACCATCAAAAGTAGTATGAAAAGAATGACCATAAAAGCAGAGAGGTGACAAAATAAATTTCACTAGTCCTTTTAACATGTTTTAGAATATTTCAACTTTATTTATGAAGAGTATATTCCGTGTGCCACAGAAAACATATCCACGCATACACTCTAGTACTTCTACGAAGATAACTTGCTATTTCCATTCATTTAGCATCCAAAGCATTAAAGCAAGACATCATAGCAGTGAGCTACCTCAACTAATCATACATAATTTCTCAATTTAGAGGCCGAGGAGAAAATATACACTAGGCTACCATTTTTCATACATCAAGCATTGTCCAACCTAGCTACATGCATCCAATATAAAAGGCAATGGACACCCTCTAATGGTCTAAGAGACAATATTAGATTAATTCCATTTTTCATATTTTCAGCACAATCCCTCACATATACTGAGAGACATTTTTTTATCTTAAGGTCTATATAACATTATCAATAAGACAATTATCGATAATCACGAAATACTTACACTTGTATCCATTTCTTTTACTTAAGTCCATGAGAGTAATACTATGGAACTAGCATGTACATGTAACATAAATGTAAGTCAACCCAACATACATATTTATAATGCCACTATTAAAAGAGAAGCCTACATAGATATCTAACAAGCCTACACCTCAGGTTCTTTCCTCATATATAAGTACTAGGATATGCACCAAGTTAAAATAACTAGCAATTTATAGACATACATGATCTACTGTTATATCAGCATTTTATTTGCTTAGAAAATCTATTTATTTACAATCTTGCAACCATCAATATTATCTTAAGAGGAGATTTCCATAATTCCAATCATATAGGACCCACTAACTAATTTTCATGTCATTCCACTAATATTAGTCTACAACCATGCAATCTATTAATTTATAAATTCCAGTAATAATCATCTGACAATTAATATTTCGCTCCGGCATGGTAATATACTAAATTAAATAATTCCAACATGCACCAATTGACAAACAATATTTTACTTCGACAATTGAATTATTCGTACATAGCAAAAGCAATGCATATTTATACTACCGATTAATTTGAGACTCAATGGGTATCTACATAGACTATCGGACAAATTTTTAATGCATGCGTGCATGATTATGAAATGATCAAGATTTAAATGCAACATGCATGACTAAAAACCATATATATATATGCGTGTGTGTGCGTGCTTTTCGATAGCACAAATCCAAACACAGCGCTATAGCATGGAGGATTTGTGCTATCGATAGCACACTAGCAATCCTCTCTCTCTCTCCACACACACACACACACAACGGAAATTTTAGAGTAACATAAAAAACGAATAAATTCTCTACGGACAACTCCTTAACCGCATGTGATCGAAAATTAGGTTTAACACTGAAAATCCGGATCCGCCCTTTTTTTCTCTTTTCTTTTCTCTTTCCTTTTTCTTTTTTCCTTTTCTTCTTTTCTTTTTCTCTTTTTTTTTTTTCTTTTTCTCTTTTCTTCCATTCCTTTCTTTCTCCTTCTCTTTCTTGGCTTGGCCGAACTCCTCCTGCGCCTCTTTTCTTTCTTTTCCCATTCTCCTTCTCCCTTCCTCCAAACTTTTGAAACCGAGAAGTTATCATGAGAATGAAAAAGTTTAGATGACAAGGAATGCAGTGGCATAATATACATAGGCTAGTTCTTTTTTGGTGGTGTTTACTGTTAGAAATAACTTTGTAATTAGTTAAGAGTTTTGATTAAGAGTCCGAATAAGATGAGGATGTGCATTACGATAAGGAAATAGGAGGTGGATTAGGGCAAGGAAGTAGAATCCTATTCCATTATTTGAACTGTAGTTTTTAATATAAATATAGAGATAGGTCGAGTTTTATAAGTAAGAAAAAGCAAGAGAGAGAGAGAGAGAAATAATAAAGAGAGGAAATTATCCCAAAAATTTGATGTCTTGTTCCAACAATTGGTATGAGAGCTAAGGTTTTGGCATTCCTGAAGGAAGCGTCTGGCACTGATTTCATCGAATTGTCCGCGAGGCAAGTGCGAGCAACGTGACAACGTGACGTGCGCTACAGAGAGGTGCTTCGTGTTGTCAGTAGATAGCAGGGTACTAGGAGGTGAGTGCGTGGCGAGGCTGGAGTTTCGGAACATTAGTTGTGTATGTTATAGCAACTTTGGCTGTTTGGTTGCCTGGTTTCTCGTAGCAAGACTCGCAGGAGTCAGGAACCAGCGTTTGGTTGCTCCTTGTGTCTCATGAGTCTGCACCTACGCATGCAAGATGTCTATTTGGTTGTCTGCGCGTGGTGCGAGAGTCTGACCAGCACAATGCACAAAGCACTCATAGATAGGCTTGTGGAAAACGAGCTTCATAACCATTTCTCCGGAACCAGGCTAGGATGGTGCAGGCTCCTACGGCCTGGCTCCTGCGAGATGGCAACCAAATATAAGGGAACAATGCAAAGAAGTCTCCTTTGCACATACGAACTAAGCATCGTGAAAAAAGCACAAGTTCACGAGACGTGCGTACAGTGCGTGGTAGAACTCAAGGTGAACTAAAAGCAAGTTCACGTACGGTCGCAAACCAAACTGCAACCTCCTGGCAGCGTGACGCAAGAAAAAGGAGCGTGAGGCGTCGTGCTGTACAGTGGCCAGAAGACGTACGCGGTGCACATGCAACAGAGGTGAAGCAAGCGACAGCCTCGCGCGCTCGTGGGGGCAGCGGCCGAAGCTACAGTAATTAGCGCTTTACTGTAGCAACACGAAACTGTAGAACAAAGAAACGTCAGTAGCAACGCAAGGAAAAAAAAAAGGCAGAAAAGGCACAACGCAAGAAGAGCTGCGTAAGATCATGGGCGAGAAGGCGAGGACCCAGAGTGGGTCTATATTTGTTGGACCCCAGAAAAACAACTGCGAAATCATCTGTGTATTGTGTATTCTGTACTGGTTCAGGAAATGCTAGTACACACAGTAGAAACGAAATCAAAGCATATCCATCGTTCTTTATTAATAATAAATATTTAGAGTTACAAATGAAATAGCACGCAGGCCAGCAAATAAATAAACGACTAAATAAAAGTAGTGGAACTGAAGAGCAATATATATGGCCCAATTTATTTGCCACAGGCAATCGACGGGGGTCACGGCCTAGTCCAACTGATCCTCACCATCGTGGTACTCTGAAGCAGTAAATTAAGCAAGGGTGAGTACTAGCGTATTCAACAAATCACACCGGAAATGCAATATAAATGTGCAGGCAAGGAAGGTTTTATGGTTCATTTAAGCGCAAAGCAACAGTTTACTAAACATTTTAAATAATTTTAAATGGCATAATTTATAGACACTCAAATTTAGACATTTTTGTTTATGACTCAGGAATCACTCCTGGAATATTCTAAGTCTTTACCCCTGATGGACTCCCTCCATCCCAATATCATTTTTGTAAACTAAATTTTAAATTACCATAATCTAATCTGAGGATGGCTTGCTCAGCATGCCCATAACCGCTGGCGTGGCTAATCGATTAGTTTGACACTCTGCAAAGGTAGTACAACTTTACCCACAAGACATGATATTCCCCTTGTGTCAACACACTTCCTTTAGTGAGTGATAGTGAAAATCATGACAAGGCCCCTATAAAAATTCATACATGCCCTCTAAGGTTTCACTACTGAAATAATCCCTCTATTCAGAAGCCCCCTCTTGCACTAAAGTGACAGCCTCGATCTGAGACGATCTTCTTAGGAATTCCATGTAGACACACAATCTTGGTTATGTAAAGTTCTGCCAGTTTATTTCCACCAAATGGGTTCTTGGTGAGACGGTCCACTATTACCCAAGTGGAATCATAACCTGTTTGGTTTTAGGAAGTCCAGTGATGAAATCCATTCCAATTTCTTCCCATTTCCATTTTGGGACTGATAATGGCTGTAACAGGCCTGTTGTCTCTGATGTTCTGCTTTAACCCTCTGACAGACATCACAACGAACAATATACTCTGCAATTTCCCTCTTCATGCTAACCCACCAGTACTTTTCCTTCAAATCTTGATACATCTTTGTACTGCCGGGATGAATGGAGAATGGAGACGTGCTTCCAGAAGTAGTACTTCCTTTATCTCTTTATGGTCTGGCACACAACCTATTCTCGAACCATATAACACCTTGTTCGTCCTCCGAAAATCCTGGAGATTTTCCTCTTCTCATATTCTTCTTAATCTCTTGGATATATGCATCCTCTTTTTGAGCTTTTCTGATTTGATCTCAAGTGTGGGTTGTACTTCAAGTGCATTCACTGATCCGCTAGTGATAATTTCCAGATTCAACCTCTTCATTTCCTGATATAACTCAGGTAGACCTTCTCTAGCACCGATCATGTTGACATGGCTTTTTCTGCTCAATGCATCGGCTATCACATTGGTTTTCCCCGGATGATAATGGATACCGAGATCCCTTTATCAGCTCTGGCCATCTTCTTTGCCTCAAGTTGGGCTCGGTCTGGGTGAATATATACTTCAAGCTTTTATGATCAGTGTATATTTCGCAATGATTACCGATGAGGTAATGTCGTCAAATCTTCAAAGCATGCACAATTCCAGGTAGCTCTAAATCATGGCAAGACTCTTATAAAAATTCATACATATAGTCATGCCCGCTAAGGTTTCACTGTTGAAAGAATCCCTCTATTCAGAAGCCCTCCTCTTGCGCCAAAGTGGCAGCCTCACGCTTTCACCACACCACTACCCCCATATGGCATGATTGTCCATGATATGAATTAATATGGCTAGCCATGTCTGTCCCATTCCAGACTCGGGGTAGCACGGTTAGGCTTTACATTCAGCGAAACTCAGACTAGTCCTTAATTGATTAGGCGAGGCTTTCCACAAACCCAGTATGATAACCACACCACTTTCCAACCATTTCTCGTCCGGTCCAAGTCATTTTCATTTTAACCATACTATTTCCACAGTAATACTAACATCATAATATCCATTTTAACGGGACATTATTTTGGCATAAATCCCCCAAAACTTCCTATGTTCAGTTCTAAGCATGACTAAATAATGTCTACT
Organism: Rhipidocladum racemiflorum; assembly: GCA_036346355.1. NCBI lineage: Eukaryota > Viridiplantae > Streptophyta > Magnoliopsida > Poales > Poaceae > Rhipidocladum > Rhipidocladum racemiflorum. Next base: position 60,665 of record JAYEVF010000069.1, read on the forward strand.
CTTTGTAATCTACATGTGAAAAGCAACCAAATTTAAATAAAATCCAAATAAATTCAAATTAAGTTTCAAACTAGCACTAAACTGAAATTTAATTTTTTAGATGAATTTAGGAAGAAAATGGAGCCAAGCGAGTTCGAGCAGTGAAAATGGGCTCCCGGAATTTTAAAAAAAAATTATTTTTCTTGATTTTTGAAATTACTTTTCTAAAGAAAATCCGAATTAGTGTGCAATGCTGACGTTAGTGGCATTTTCGGATTTATTTTTTAAAAGAAAATCCGGTTTACTGCGTCATGCTGACGTCAGCGTCGAGATTTGATTTTTGAATTATTATTATTATTTTTAAACGCGCTGACAGGTGGGACCGTCCGGGCCGTGGACCAAGTCCACGCGGCCGGTCTGCCGTCTTGCCATGGCGTGGCGGCGGCCACATGGCGGCCGGGCGGTCTTGGCGCCGCCAGGTAATGGCGAGGTGGCGGCCAGCGCCACCGTCGGCGAGGAGGCGGAGGCTGGCGGTGTAAGCGGCGGGCCGTGGAGAGTCGGAGGAAAGCGCGGCTCGGGCGGCGCCGAGCCGAGGAGGAGGGTCGGCGAGGAGGAAGAGGAGAGGTGCGCGCGTAGAGAGGGTCTGAGGCTTTATAGGGAAAGCGGCGGCGGCGCAACGGCCAGCGTCTGAAAAGGCGAAGCGGCCATTGGCGGCGTTGGCGCGAGGGGATTCGGTCGTTACAATATTCCTCGGTATCCCCTCTTGACGGCCGACAATTATTTAGTTTGGACAATAAAGATAAAGGCAAACTTGCGGCGTCCGAGTGTGCAGGGTGCGATTGATCAAGGAAAATTTGGAAGATGATAGGATAGATCAGACCGCATATCCTATGATCTATCAGTCGGTACCAGATTCGATGATGCATCAGCTCATCAGAAAGGAGACAGCACGTGAAGCATGGCTAACGCTTCAGAAGATTCACGTGGGAGTTCACTGCGTGAAGGAGGTGTGACTATAAAATCTACAGAACGGTTTTGAGAATCTGCAGATGGGAGAAACCCAGTCGGTGGACGAGTTCGCTGGTAAGCTTACTTCGTTGTACAACCATATTACTTCTCTCGGCGATAAGATAACTTGCAGAATGCGTGGCGGCGAAGAAGTACTGCGAATGCTACAATAAAAGTTCGTACCTATCATCACCACGCTCATGTACTCACGATATGGGGAACATGAAAATTGAGAGATCATTGGTTCGCTCAAAGGCGCATGAGGAGCTGCTAAAGGGTATCGATCTCGTAACGAGAAGGAGTAGCGATCCACGTAACGGCGATTGTTCTTTGTTAAAGAGAGATACAAGAAGTGATGGAAAGTAGTTCCACAAGGAACCATGGACCAAGGATGGTCATGGCTCATCAAGTAACCCCTTGGCGTGGCGCGATGGTTTCAATGGCTGGGGATGCGAGAGGTGGCCAGGAGATAAGATTGAGCAAGATGGTGATAACAGATCAAGAGATAAGTCACATATCAAATGTTTTGAATGTGAAAAATATGATCACTCTGGCGGAGTGTCGCGATCACATAAAGTACTTCAAGCTGTGGCAAGTATGGGCACTTTGCTTGGATTGTCGGAGGAGGTGAACCTCACCCAAGGCGGTGAAAGCGACGAACCAGCTCTAGTCTTCTCATTGTGCAAAGAAGAGGTGCCAAATGTGCTGATGTTGAACAAGGAGAACATAGTTCCTAAACTACGCATAGAGGAAGATGGCCCACGATTATACTAATCTGTGGTACTTGGACAATGGAGCAAGCAATCATATGATTGGAGATCGCTCTATGTTTCATTTGCTTGTGAGAAAATTTCAGAAAAAGTCAAGTTTGATGATGGCTCAACGGTGGAGATAAGAGGCAAAGGAATGATCTTGGTACAATGCAATAATGGCGATCAGAAACTATTTTTGAAATTCACTATATCTTGAGGCTGTGTAACAACATATTCAGTCTCGAGAAATTGGCGAAGAAGGGTGCAAGGTGGAGCTGCAGGCGGAGTTCTTGTGTATTTATGACAAGAACAAAGATCTGTTGATAAAGATAAGGTCCCCAAACCAGTTGTACAAAATTTCTCTGAAAACTTGTAAGAAAGTTTATCATGAGACTGAAAATTTAGGGAAGGAGAGGTCCCAAGCGGGCATGTTGGGTGTGACATCCAGTGTTAGCTCAGGCCAGCGACTTGAGAGACGGTGCAAGAAAATGCATATAAAAAAGAAGGTGATAGCATGGTGACGAAGCTATTGCCTTGGCAGCAAAAGTTTTGTGCATGCAAAGTGGCAAGGGTGTCTTGATTTAGCGATTGCATGTGGGAAGTCAAAAGGGACATGCGGCTAAAAGTTTCCCACGTACAAGTATACGTTATGGAGTTCACGTACATGCAGTTCAGCAGCGCGCAGTGGAGCCGGTCTCGTCCAAAGAAGCAAAGATCGTGAGCACGATGCAAGAAATCAGGTCAACCCGGGCGTTAGGCGGCGGCAGCAGGAAGGAGCTCCTGGAAGTAGCGATGCATAGCACGCAAGGAAGAACAATGCAATGGAGAAAACAGAGGTGAGAGAAAAGATAAAAGAAAGAAGAAAATTTGAGAAAAATTTGGAAGACTAGTTAGAGCTGTGTTAGAGATTAAATGTTACAAGAATGTTAGAAATAATCTTGTAATTAGTTAGAATTTTGATTAAGGTCATGTTTGGATCCTTGGGCTAATTGTTAGCTGGCTAAAAATTAGTCCTAGTCTATCCAAACAGGAAGACTAATAGGTGGGCTAATTTTTAGCCAACCCCTCAGCTAACAATTAGTCCATTAGCTGGTGGGGAGGAGCTAATTTGGGCTAATAGCAGGTAACACGCTAGGGAAAGTCTGAAATACCCTCGCGCTGGCCTTATCCTCACTTCCTCACCCGTGCGTCCACTCCCCAGTCCGTTATGAGAGGCAAACATGACTTTTCTAAGAAATTAGCTCAACCATTAGCCATGTATCCAAACAACCCTAGACTAATTTTAGATGGACTAATTATTAGTTAGCTAACAATTAGCCCTAGCCATTAGCCAACTAACAATTAGCTTTAGCCCATCCAAACATGGCCTAAGAGTCCGAATAGGATGAGGAGATGGATTAGGATAAGGAAATAGGAGATGGATTAGGACAAGGAAGTATAGTCCTATTTCGTTATTTGAGCTGTAGTTTTTAGTATAAATATAGAGGTAGGTCTTTATAAGCAAGAAAAAACAAGAGAGAGAGAGAGAGAGAGAGAGAGAGAGAGAGAGAGAGAGAGAGAGAATGAAAAGAGAGAGTTATTCCAAAAGTTTGGTGGCTTGTTCCAACATTTAGGAGGAGAGAAGATTAGAGAGGGAGGTTGCTTCTTGCTGCTAGCTGTTGTTCTTGTATGAAAGAAGAAATAACATAGGGAAGGGCTGAGTGTGGAGGCTTGCTGCCATGCCACAGCCACTCTCGGTTGCACCATGGCCTTGCGTGCCGCCGTATCACCCCGGCCGGCGGCTCTCGCCAAGTCGAGCGGCATCTCCGGCATCCTCAAGGCTGTTTGATCGTCTCACTGCAAAGCCAAGCCAAGTGTGCGTGACCGCCTCGCCTCGGCCAGCGGCTCGCCATGCGTCGTGCGAGGATGAGCCACCCGGTGCATCGTGAAACTACGCCTCATGCTGGCCTTCGCCTTTGGCCAAGAACCAGCTCCCAGCACCTCCATGTGCCACGCCAGTGCCGGTGTCGCACGCTGGCCACCGCGATGTAATGCGCGTCCCGACCTCGGCACCGCCGTTGGTGATGCTCCGCGCCACACCAAAGTGCCTACAACCATGCCACAGCAGCGCCTTGACACTTGGCCGCCTTCGACCCGCAGCCCGCCGAGCTACGCCGTGATCGCGCCTGGCTTCGGGCCTAGCCGCCCCCACACACCGCCATGGGCTGCCGCTCGCCTCCGGCTGTGCCCGGTGCCGCCGGGCTCCACCGAGCGTCACACCATGGTGGGCTGTTCTTCCGCCATAGCCATCCTAGCAGTGGCGAGCACGCACCACGGCATACGCCCAGCTGCACCAAGCTCCGGCGACCACTGCACCACCACGGCTGCCCGCGCCTCTCTGTCGTGTCTCGTAGCGGCGTGCATGCATCACTGCATGCTGGCCATGCTTGTCTGAGAGCACCAACCAAGCGGTGTTGTTGCTACTTCTCTCTTCCTCTATCTCAAAACCACTCAAAATATCTTGCATGCGAAAAATGTTTGTGGGAAAGGGATGCTTGCATGATGAGGAATGTAATGGTATAGCATGCAAGGGTTGATTTGGGGTTTTGGAGGTGATTTGAAGGAGAGATGTATTTAGAGGAAGAGTTGTTCTTTTCTTCATGGTGATGTTCTTGCTGTCCTAGGAGTAAAAGCTAGCGAGGAGAGGAAAAGGGCTGAGTGAGGAGGCGTGGGAGGCAGAAGGTGGTGGGAGGGCTTATGCTCTTGCCTTCCTTTTTCCATTGGCTTTTAGCTGCCATCGGGAGTGCTAGTAGGTGTAGGGAATAAAGGTGGTACTGCGGTAGAGGCTCGAGTTCTTGTTGTTCTTGTTGGTGGAGAAGTAAATACAGCAAAAGGGAAGAAGAGATGGGATGTGTTAGATTAGGAAAGCGGTGCTAGAAGTGGCGTCTTTGTGACTTCGCCCAAGGAAAAGAAATGGCAAGAAGAGTAAGATGGTATTTTAAAGAAAAAAAAATAGAAACGAGGGATGGAGAATGGCGGTTGGTGGATGGGGTCTCCTCATATGCATCTTCTCTCTATTTTTGTAAGATGGTATTTTAAAGAAAAAAAAAAATAGAACGAGGGATGGAGAATGGCGGTAGGTGGATGGGGTCTCCTCATGTCATCTTCTCTCTATTTTTGTTTCTTTAATCCATTCATTGATATTTTGAGTACGGATGGCATGAAATTAAATAGTTGAAGAACACACAACTAGTGGGAAACTACCATTTGTTTATGTCTACGGGTTCTAGTTTGAAAGTTCATTCTTAAACTAAATACAAAGCGCGTCTTTAATTTCTTGATGCCAATTTAAATGATCAATCGGCGGTAGAAAATAGAAGCGGAAATCAGGGTGATACAGCTAGGGTTGAAAATGGAGCGGAAAGTTCACGACCGTTCAGAAGAAAAAGCAGCGGAAGCCTTTGTCGGAAGCGAAATGGAAAAATCGATGCGAAAATGAAAGCGGAAATTTTTGTCGGAAGCGGAAGCGGGAGAGCCAATTCTCACAGCAGAAATGAAAACAGAAATTCCATATAAGTGAAACCGAAACTAAAAATAGAAAGCGGTCAGAAGGGAATGGGCTTGGCCCAAAAAGGAGAATGGAGATTTTATATTTATTTTCGAATTAAAATAATTTCATAAATACAAATAGCTTTATATAAAATATCAAATAAAGTTCAAAAATTTCAAAAAAATTCTTAAAAATATTTTGCAACATTTTGAACCTAGAAAAATTATTTTCAGCATAATTTTGTTTTTATTTTTCATAAATAAATTAATTTTATAAATCTAAAAATAGTAAAATCCAGAAAATCCAGGATAAATCTCAAAAAATTATAAGTGAACATCGAATAATAATATACAATTTTTAGGGCGTTATATCTTTGTAGTTAGTGGAGCAAGAGGATATCGATGATAATTATATGGAGGACATGATGGTTTGATATGATAGACAAATAACGAGCCTTCAGTTGACAAACTTGAGAAAAAACTTTTTAGTGATACCAATAGACAACACTATTCTTTTGTCCACATTGGAGGTGGAATGTTTTACATTGTTCTTGTGGTCATGTATATTCTAATTATGTGTTATGTTCTTGTGGAATTTTTTGTTTTCATTTTCGTATCCGCTCCGTTCGATTCGCATTCGTTTCCATCACTATCCTTTTACGTATCTGTTTTGGGGTTTTTGATTTCATTTCCATTACAGGTAAAAAATATGGAAACAGAAGCGGAATAGTCATTTACCGACTGTTTCTGTACAATTTTCATCCCTAGTTATAGTAGTATATAGTAGGTAGTAGAAATTAGATCCGATCGTTGATTTGTTAAGGTATTTCTACTATCCTACTACCATATAAGTATAAATAAATTTTAGTTAATTTGATCCATTAGATCGAAAAGAATGGACGGTTTATAATAAATTTAGTGTACTGTAAAAGTGCTAAAAAATGAAGTACTTCAAAAATCTGAATCCAAATGAAACACCATCTTTTCCATTTGCCATTTTACATACTTTTGGATAGAAGCATGTGCCGACATGAAAAAGAATAGTAAAGCTGGAATTATCTACAACTTCACTGTTCTGAATGTTACTTTAGAATGGGTAAGCATCCATTGGAGAGAGGTCGGGCATCGACAACCTAAAGTAGAGCTGCCCTAGGTAAACGAGGGGGCCGATTGGGGAGGAACAGATCTAGAAATTAAAGGCTGCCAAAGAAAGACAAGCTGATAGTTACATAGTTATTCCATTATTTGCTTATTCTCCAAAGATGTTGACTCCCCCTTATATAATAACTGGAACTAATCTAATAACCAACCATCTAAAGATATACTGAAATCTAAATTAAACGAACAACTTAATACCCAAGTAACTATATTGATCACCAAGTCATTATCCAGCTGCATGCAGTTGCTCCCGTAGGCCAGTGTTACATGGACACCGACATAGGAGTTTGACCCTGACTCGGATTCGGTTGTTTGATTTGGCAAAAAAAATTTAGACATGGGAAATACTACTCAAAATCAGACATGGGTGTCAGAATCCGACTCGGATTCAAGGTGTCCGATTCGACAAATTTTTTTTGAACATGGGTGTTCAAGTCTGCGGTAGGCCCTGTTTGTTGTGGCTCTTTGCTTCCTTGCGTCTTTGCTATTAGAGCCCACTTCCACAAAACTTCCACTGTACATTATCCTTGTGTTGTTGTGCCTTTGCAACACTTACACATGAACTAAGGAATAAACATGTCAAACAAGCAACAAGCCTGATCGGCTACCTTATCAGACGAGAAGAAGATAATAGGTCCAAGCAAGGACATGCCGGGCATGACATTATTTGGCTTGATTTAGCAAAACATGAATCTTTGCCATGGTCGGTTAAATCTATCAAGGGGAGAGGAGTTCGCCACTCCAACCCATTTTCACTCCTCAAGCAGGAACCTTCTTGTGATGTGCCTAGGGTTGAGGAAATAGCTAGAACCGAGAAAAATCGCTACTTGGGTTCCTTTGGATGGTGAATGAAAATTCAAATTTGAGTTTTTCAAGATTTCATATTTGGATCATGCTAAGAATAAAAATACATTTATAAGTAAAAAGGAGAATCAAACGGTGTCATTTAGGTCCTGAACTGGTCCTTAGAGAAAATGGTTTCACCAGTTTCTAGAACTCTGGATGTATCTTTTTAGAAAGCTTTATTTTATTCACTATTCCAGTTTGTAAGGAGCACACATAACCATACATACTTGCATAGATTGTTTGATAAAATGATGAAACATGTTTTGACATAGGGCCTTTTACCCTGATACAAACTACAGAATTCAATACCGGTTCCACCAACCGATACCGATGGCACTAGAAATGTTTCAAAATATGTCGAGTATGTATGGGAGAAGCGGGACTCGAAACCGCAACCTCTTGACTCCAGCCTCACCCTTCTAACCAACCCACCCACCATCGCGTACTGATATACCACGAGAATATGTATTCCTTTTGAACTTTCTTGAAATGAGGCATCAATACTGGTTCGTAACACGAACCGGTACTGATGCACTCATCAGTACCGGTTGATAGCACGAACCGGTACTGATGCACTCATTAATACCGGTTCATGTTACCAGCGATGCGATGCCCGTGTCTTGATCTTGGTTTGTGTCACGAACCGGTACTAATGTGAGGGCATCGATGCGGTTCGATGTTACTAACGATCTTGAAAACCACTACAACCATGCGATCAATGAACCGGTATTGATGTCACTATCGATGCGGTTCAAATCAATCGGTAGTGATGTGCCGGTAGTAGAGCCTAGTTTTCTAGTACTTGCGGCATAGTTGACAATTCTTTTGTTACATCATGCAATTTTGTTTTCACTTGACATATGGTGTCGGGCCTCTTCAAGTTGCACTCTGAAATTAGTGCCTCGCTGATTCCAAATAGATGTTTTAGAGCAGCGTGTAGTCAAACTTTTAATACTTTATAGCCACTAACATAGACAAATATGGAAAGATATTAGTATATATATATCATGATCATATTTTTATAATTGTCAGTAACATATAAGTAGAAAAATTAATGGTCAAAGTTATGTATTGGAAACCATGTTAATGTGTGAGACCACCGATTTGGAAGCAGAGGAGCACATTACAGTTGTATCGATAGTTGTTCTAATATGCAGTATATGATGGCGTCATATCTGATCTCTCATCTATCTGGCAGATTGAAGGTTCCTTTATACAAGGAATTGGTTTCTTCATATATGAAGAACACCAGACAAACAGTGATGGCCTGGTGGTTAGCAACAGCACATGGGACTACAAGATCCCAAGTGTCGACACCATCCCAAAGAATTTCAATGTTGAGGTGCTGAACAGTGGATATCATAAGAACCGCGTGCTTTCTTCAAAAGGTAATAACGTGATTCCCTTAATGCAATATGTTTTCTGGTTTGAAACAAACATCGGTTGAAATAATTTAACTACTGTTTTGCCAGCTTCTGGGGAACCTGCCGTAGTTCTTGCATCATCTGTCCATTGTGCGGTGAGAGAAGCTATCCGAGCAGCGAGAAAGGAGTTTGCAAACAGCACTGCGTCTGGAATCTCAGAGCTGGCATTTCAGCTTGATGTCCCTGCACCAATGACAGTAGTAAAGGAACTATGTGGTTTAAATATTGTCGAGGAATACTTGCAAAATCTATCTAGCCATGAACTAGCAACTGGGGCATAATCTGCTATTCTGTCATTATCAATCATCATAAAGAGTGGTATGACCATATTGTGTAAGGTTGAACGGTAAAATAAACAGAACGTTTGAAATGTCTACAATGTCTTTTTTTTAGATAAAAGCTTCATACTTTACTATTCCATCTGATTCAAAATGCAAGTCGTTTTGGAAACTAACACGATGCGTTAAGGTGACAATTTGACCATCAATTAGTTTTGATGATGGATCTAATAATACCAATTTCATATGGTCACACTTAGAAATGTTTGATCGGAACAGACATGACTTACATTTGGAATCTTAGGTAGTAGTTAGCAGGAATACAATCGTGTTGTAAGCACTGCCCCAAAATCCGGCACCTGGTCCAACAAGTACAACCCGGAACCGAGGGTGATGCACTAGGGCTGTGCTTCCACACTTTGGCAATCCTAACAAAGTGATTTTGTATTCATAAACCCTGCGTGAACCTGAAGGGAGCTGGCCATTTGTCGCAAAATTGCCATCCAGTTAGTCTGCTAGAATCGTTAGGCACAAAAGTAAGAAGTAGATCAAATCGAAAGAGGAACCACGAGAGGTTCAAGGCCTAGCTCAAGTAAAGGTAAATAAAATATCTTTTGGGAAAAAAAAAAGGAGGCATGGGTTTGACTTAGGCTTGACACCGCATGAGGCTCTGCGAGATACCGTTGTCTAACACCAACTACAGCCCAGCCATGCTTCCCTTGTCTTCCATCATTTCAGCGTCCATTCCCATATGCCGGCGGATTACGAGCCGTTGCCTCGGTGAATTCCTGATATGATCTCTGTGACATGCCAATTCCTACGGCAGCATCAACATTCACCTCGGTTGCGTTCCTTTGGGGAAGGAGATATTGTAGGACAGCTAAGCTTGGCCTATCTTTTCAGCATCGCGATCTTGTTGCATTTCCGACAATAGCTTCTCAATGTGTTGTCGAAACTTCCATGGCGTGGGGCAACATGTAGGATATCCGATCGAAGAAAAGAAAATAGTCTCGGCGACTTCTATTTTTCATCGGGTTGATTGCTTCGAGTCGAGTCGAAGCCAAGTCAAGCATGTCGGCAGAAATTATTAGTCTGAAGCGAATGAAGGCAAAGCGAAGCGGCGGCGAAACCTGCGTCGTCGAGAGGCTCGAGGCGAAACAAGCCAAGCATCGTTCGAGAAAGAAAAAGGCTTGGGTTCGGAGGAAAAGCGCGAAGGCGCAAAGAAGCAGAGGTAGTATCGTCGGCGACATCTGAATCCAGGAAGCATCAAAACCAGCGAGGTGCAGCAGCGTCGTCCACAGGCATTGATTCCCAAGAAGAAAAGAAAAGGAGTTGGAGTTCGGTGATTGGCGTGAGCGGCATCATTGTCTGCGAGGCGTAAAAGAAACAAGGTCTCCTTTTGTCTTCTTTTGCGAAGTGCCTGAGGAAGCAAGTGACAATGGCACAGAGTTCAAGAACTCCTACTTTAGTAGCTTCTATGAGGAGTTAGGCTTAGAGCACCAGTTCTCCTCTCCATATGTTCCTCAGCAAAATGGCATAGTGGAAAGGAAGAACAAGATCCTGGTTGAGATGGCCAAGACGATACTAGGCAGTCTGATACTCCTATGAAGTTTTGGGTTGAGGATGTAGCTCTTGCATGCCATGTTGCCAACAGAGTTTTTTTTAGGGCACACTTGTACCGCACTTCTTATGAGTTGGGATATGGGCGAAAGCCCAGTGTGTCTCATTTTTGTGTTTTCGGCTGCAAGTGCTTCTTCTTGAAGTCTGGGAACCTAGATAAGTTCGAGTCACGCTCAGCTGATGGAATCTTTCTGGGTTACTCGACTTCTGTCGTAACTCTGAGGATTTGGGTTGTAGACTTGGGTAGGATCATAGAGACCTGTGAGGTGACCTTTGATGAGGCTAGTCCCAGTGCTAGACCAGACATTTCAGGCTCTTCTCCTCTTTCTTAGTCTATCTTCTCAAAGGAACTTGATGACGGAGATGAAGGCACCTTGCTTGATCCAGTCACCATTCCTGCTCTCGAGGTGCCTCCCATTTCCATATCTGCACCTCAGGGAGATCAGCCCGTACCCTCAGACTCTTCAGCAGCTAATGGCTCTGTTCCTACCTCTCCCACGCGAGGAGTAGATGTCAGTTCTGCTTCTGGACCTCCCCGTCACATTCAGCAGGCTCATCCACCTGACCAGATCATTGGAGATCTGTTTGAGCGAGTCACTCGCTCTAAGTCAGCTCTGCCCACTTTCTGCCTCCACTCTGCCTTTGTTGCCTCTTTCGAGCCGAAGGATGTTTCTCATGCGTTATCTAATGAGTCATGGGTTAATGCCATGCATGAGGATCTTGAAAACTTCAAAAGGAACAAAGTTTTGAAGGTTGTCGAGCCCCCTTCTGGTCACAACATCATCAGGACCAAATGGGTGTTCAAAAACAAGCAGAGTGAGGATGGGGTAGTAGTTAGAAACAAGGCTAGGCTAGTCGCTCAGGGTTTCTCTTAGGTCCAGGGTCTCGACTTCGAGGAGACTTTTGCCCCTGTAGCCAGACTAGAGGCCATCAGGATCCTGCTCGCATTCGAGGCATCCAAGGGCTTCAAGCTTTTTCAAATGGATGTCAAGGGTGCATTCCTCAATGGCTTCATTGAGGAAGAGGTGTATGTTAGACAACATCCAGGATTTGAGAACCCTAAGCACCCAAACCATGTCTTCAAGCTTTCCAAAGCTTTGTATGGACTTAAGCAAGCTCCACGAGCTTGGTATGAGAGGCTTAAGTCCTACCTCTTGAGTCATGGTTTTCATATGGGTCAAGTGGATAAGACTCTGTTCATCAGCCATTCTGATTCGGACTTTCTCCTAGTCCAAATCTATGTCGATGACATTATTTTCGGTGGTTCCTCGTATTCGCTCGTTACTCAGTTCTCAGATGTGATGAGTACTGAGTTAGAGATGAGCATGATGGGCGAGTTGAGCTACTTCCTTGGCTTCCAAATTAAGCAGACTCGGGAGGGTACATTCTTTCATCAAGGCAAGTATACTCGAGACCTCCTGAAGCGCTTTGATATGTCTGATGGAAAACCAGTCATGACTCCTATGGCCACCACTGCTGTCCTCGAGCCTCACGAGGATGGTGAGCTAGGATCAGAAAGAGTTTCGGAGCATGATCGGCTCCCTTTTGTACCTCACTGCCTCGAGACCTGACATACATTTTTACGTATGTCTTTGTGCTCGATTTCAGGCTTCTCCCGTGTCTCTCACCGTCGGGCGGTGAAGCGCATCTTCAGTACCTTGAGCTACCATTGACTATGGTATCTGGTACTCTTCTTCCTCTGTCTATCTCTAAGAGCCTTCTCCGATCTGAGACTTTGCCGGTGTAGGATAGATAGGAAGAGCACTTCGGCACTTGCCAATTCATTAGCACTTCTCTTGTTTCTTGGTCGTCTAGGAAGCGATCAGGTGTTGCCTGATCCACCAGAGGCCGAGTGTAACACCCCAAAATTTTGCTTTTCTTAAACTCATGTGTGATTTGGCACTTTGGTGAATTTTTGGAATTTTACGGAATTTATTTGGATTTATTTGGAATTTATTTGAATTTATTCCATTTTGAAATAATTAAAGAATTAAACTTTGCAAATAAAAATTTGTTGGAAATATTTTATTTGAGTCCAAAATGCCCTAAAATATTTTCGTAATTTTTAAAGTATTTTGCTATTTTCTTGAATTAAATGAATTACTAGAAATTATTTTAAATATTAAATCATTTGGAAAATCCATCGGGTAAATCTTGTTCATCAGCCAGAATTGGAACCGAGTCGGACTCGAGTCCGACCGAGCGATCGACTTCGACCAAACCGCTCCTAACCCTATTTGATCCCAACCGTTGGATCGAGATCCAGCGGTCGAGATTGAGCGCCGTTCGATCGGATCGGCTCGGGTCGTCTTGCGCCAGGCAATCGTGGCCGTCGATCGCGCCACGTGGGCGGTACTGCCTTAAATCTCCGCCCGTCCGGATCGGATTTGCGCGCCCGCGTTCTCGCGCATCCGTTAGGAATTCTGGATTGAGCAGCAGGCGAGGCTATTTAAAGCCGGAGTCTGCCGAGGACCGCCTTGACCCAGCTGCTTTTGCCTAGCTCGCTAAACCCTAGCCGCCCGCTTGCCGGGATTGCTCGCCGTAGTTGCTTAGGGCCTTGCTTTGGTTTTCCTCACCTTCCGCCGTCGTCCGCGTCGCCGAGAAGAAGGAGGCGGATCAGGATCCAGAGCGAGGCGGTCGAACGACCACGCCGCGTCGCGGAGGAGCCCGTAGCGCCGTTGCCGTGTCGCCGTCTCCAACTCTGGTGACCTCGAGCCGCCCAGCGCGCCATCGGCGTCTTGAGCTTCCGCGGCCGTCCGATCAAGATCGAGCATAGCGGTGAACCCACGTTCTCCCCAAACCACGGAACCTAGATCGGTCTGGGCCGTTGGATCAAAATCCAGCGGCCCACGATCACCACGTCTTGCGTAGCGGCGTTAAGCGTAGGGTTAGATCTGGAGCGTCCGATCTAGATCGAGCGGCCCACGATCACCGTGTAGTTTCCAGCGTGTTAACCACTGGATCTAATCGCGGCCGTTGATTTTCAAATCAGCGGACCGCGATCGTGCCACGTGTACCCTGGCGCGTCGCACACGCAGCGGCGCGTGTCTCGACCGCGGGGCGCGTGTCGGCGGGACAGCGAACCGCACCATGGCGTCATCGGCTGGCGTCACGGTGAAACCGGCTTGTCGGCACCGTGGTGAGCCCAGCGTCGGCAATGGCGTCACGAGTGATCCCGCTGTCGATCTCACGTGGTAGTGGACCGAGTCCACCGTGGACCGAGCCAAGCCGTGGGCTGAGCCCATGAGCCGGCTGACGTCAGCCAGCCAATCAGAGGCTGCCACGTGTCACGCTGACGCAATAAATAATTTCCGAAAAAGAAAATGATTTAATAATTCGGTTTAATAATTGATTTGAATTTCAAAACTTCAAACGCTTATAACTTTTGCGTTTCAACTCCGATTTGAACGATTCAAATTTCTAAAAATTCATAAAATTCAGATCTACTCAAATATGAATTTTATTTAATTTTTGGACTAAAGTTTTTCTCTGTAAAATTATTTAATTGATTATTTAAACTTTAAATAATCATAACTTTTGTGTTTTAACTCCGATTTGGCGATTCGGTTCCTAAAAATTCATAAAATTATGTTCTCTCTGTTTATGGATTTTATTTGGATGTTTGGAAACTTATTGCATATTGTTTATTCGTGTATTGATATTATCACGCGTTACGAGTAGACTTTGAAGTGCATGAAGGATTCGAAGGAGAAGTGTTGACCAAGCAGCCAGCACAGGACCAAGAACAAGTACTTTTTGAAGGCAAGTTATGCTTTGACCATGTTGATCCCATTTTGAAACCTATTTTGATTTAATGTATTGGATGCTAGTTCAAATAGAAAATGCTTTACTTAATTATGGGAAATTAGATAAATGCCAAATTGCTGTATGACACCTTGATTAATTAAGTATGTGCCATGACCCCTTGTCACCCTAGTGTGGATTACTAGTTGGACATTATTAATTTGTCAACATGGGTAGTTAGACCGATGTAGTATGCTTAGCCTTGCCACGTGACATGATTTTGGACAATCAAATGTTAATATTGACTTAATGAAATATTGAACCTGTTTTGGAAAGGTATCATGTGTTGTGGTGTGGATGGCACGTTCTGCATGGTAATCAACTTGGGTTTGATAAATAGCTTTTGACCGGGGCATGTGGCAAGAATGATCAGGTGGGCCAGTTGTGGCATTGGGAATGTTGGTTTGGTTCTTCGGGTAGTCTTGCCCTGGTCACCCTAAGGACTTAACCTTGCAAGCCTTTGAACTGAGTCAAGCGTGCAACCACATGTCCGTAATGGGACGGACCTAGTTGATTAAGTTGCTAATAACGTACATGTGGGACCTTTGGGTGTCAACTACACCCTTTGTGTATGTTGTACGGGGGAGCGTACCGGGGCTGCGGCCAGGTACCCATCTAACGGTTGGTTGGCCTAAACTTCGCCTTAGCTAAGGGAAGGGTTAGTTTGCAACAACCGGGGAGGACCACTTGTATTGTTAGAAGTTTCCAAAAGACTTTGTTACGGGAACTCGCCTTTGTGGTGTTTATTTGTATCTTGTGGGTAAAGTGCATAACCTCTGCGCAGTGGAAAATCTATTCGAATAGCCGTGTCCGCGGTATTGGACATCGCTCGGGGATTACAGTCAAGGGTTAGACTTTCTTGAAAATAACTTGGACTTGAAAGGTTGGGTTTGGTTTATTAATGATGTTGATGGAAATGTGGATTAGGAATGGGAAAGATGTTTATTTAATTCCTGAAAAAGTTGTTAAAGATATACTTGTTTCTCTTTGCTTTGAATCTACTTGTATTATTTGTTAAATCTTTGTTTCTTTGCAAATATACCTTGAGCTACTCCTTTGTATTAAGCCATGCATGTAGTATATTAGCTACATTACATTGCATGACTTCTTTGAGTACCAAGTACTCACCCTTGCCACAATACAACACCAGTTGAAGAGGAGTCTACACCGGCCTTGGAGGAGGAGTTTCGGAGGAACCGTCTAACTAGGGAAGCGAGCCGATCGGTTGCACTGTGGTATCTTGGATGGCGCCACGATGTTATCTTATTTTCATTTGCTATTATTTCTCTCTTAATAAGTTTAGCAATGCGGCGTATATTTGTAACTTGACCTAAGGTCAAGCAACGATTGTTTATCTATTTAAAGTACTTTATTAGTATCGTTTGGTATGATTGTGATATTTACCAATGTTGAGGCTGTGTGCACTAGCGCATTCTGGACTAGTGTTGAATACCACGGAGGTCGGATTTGCGGTCGGGTCCGACACGAGTATGTTGCTGCAGCAAGTTCTTTGTAGTGTCGGGACCCGAATTTGCAAATCCGGACCCTCTGTGTATTCAGCACTAGTCGAGCAGCGCTAGTGCACTGCGATCTTAACATTGGTAAATATCACAATCATACCACTCGATACCAATAAAATACTTTATTTAAATAACCAAATGGTTGCACTCATTATGGCCAAGTTACAAATGTATGCCTCGTAAGCGAAACTTATTCGAAGAAATAATAGCGGAAAATCAAATAACCGTGGCGCCATCCGATATACCGAGCAACAGCTGAGCTTCGCATCCTAAGCGACGGATCCTCTTGGAGTTCCTCCTCCAAAGGTGGCGTAATCTCCTCTTCAGCTGATATTGTGTTGAGGCAAGGGTGAGTACTTGGTACTCGACAAGTCATGCACGAATCTTGAGCTAATATACTATATGCATGGCTTGGTACAAAGGAATAGCTCAAGGTATATTTGCGATACAAACATTTGACAAATAATATAAGTAGATTCGAAGCGAGAAATAAGTAAAGCATAAATAACTTTTCAAGAAGTTTAATAAACATTTTCCCCATCCTAAACCACATTTCCATCATCTTCATTATTAAACCATCCCAACTTTCCAAACCAAAGTTATTTTGAGAAAATCTAACCCTTGACTGTAATTCCGAGCATTGTCGATGCAGTGGACACGACTATTTAAATAGATTCTAAACTCTGCGAGAGGTTATGCACTTTACCCACAAGATACTGATCAAACACCACAAAGGCGAAGTTCCGTAACAAAGTCTTTCGAAGCCTCAAACAACACAGGTGGTCCTCTCCTGTTAGGTGCTCTACACCATCCCTTCCCTTAGCCAAGGCGAAGTATGGGACCAACACACCGTTAGATGGGTATCTGGCCACGACCACGATCGCTCCCCGTACAATCACACAAGCGGTGTAATTGACACCTGAGGCTCCACAAGTGAGTCCTTAGCGACTTAGTCAACTAGGGCCGTCCCATTCGACCATGTGGTTGCAAGTATGACCCGGTTCAAAGGCTTGCAAGGTTAAGTCCTTAGAGTGACCAGGGCAAGACTACCCAAGAACCAAATCAACATCCCCAATGCCACAAGCGGCCCACTGATTACTCTTGCCACATGCCCTGGCCGAAATCGCTTTATCAAACCCGATTGATTACCATGCACCACGTGCCATCAACATCACATGATACTTTTCCCAAAACAGGTTCAATATATCATTAAGTCAATATTAACATTTGATTGTTCAAAACCATGTCATGAGCACGTTGAGTCTAAGCAGTATACTACAACGGTCTAAACCCATGTTGGCAATTTAATAATGTCCAACTAGTAATCCACAACTAGGGTGACAAGGGATCATGGCACATACTTAAATAATCAAGGTGTCATATAGCAAATTGGTATTTATCTAATCCCCAGGTTTAAACAAAGTATTTTTCTAATTGAACTAGCATGCAATAGTTTAAATCAAAATAGATTTCGAAATAGGATCAACATGGTCAAAGCACAACTTGCCTTCAAAGAGTACTTGTTCTTGGTCTTGAGTTGGATCCTGAGTCAACACTTCTCCTTCGAATCCTTCCGGCACTTCAACGTCTACTCGTAAAGCGTGCAAATAGCAATACACAAATAAACAATAGGCAAAAACATCCTAAAACTCCAAATAAAATCCATAAACAGAGAGAACATAATTTTCTGGATTTTTAGGAACTGGAATCGTTGAAATCGGAGTTAAAACGCAAAAGTTATGATTTATTAAAGTTTAAATAATCAATTAAATAATATTACAGAGAAAAACTTTAGTCCAAAAATTAAATAAAATTCATATTTAGGTAGATCTCAATTTTATACAAATTTAGAAATTTGAATCACTCAAATCGGAGTTGAAACGCAAAAGTTACAAGCGTTTGAAGTTTTGAAATTCAAATCAATTATTAAACCGATTTATTAAATCATTTTCTTTTTCGGAAATTAATTATTGCGTCATCATGGACACGTGGCAGCCTCTGATTGGCTGGTGGCGTCGGCCGGCTCATGGGCTCAGCCACGGCGCGGTTTGGTCCACGGTGGACCCGGTCCACGGCTTCGGGTGGTGGCAGTGGGACCCACCTGTCGGTCGCGGGTCTCACGCAAGCGGTGGCGTGTGGGCCCTCTCGACATGCGAGGCCAGCGTGTCGAGGACACGCGCTCACATCGCAGCGTCTGGCGCTGACCGTCGGTCCAACTTCCCGACACGTGGCGCAATCACGGCCGTTGGTTTGAAAATCAGCGGCGCGGATTAGATCCAGGGTTAACACGTTGAAACTACTCGTTGATCGTGGGCCGTTCGATTTAGATCGGACGGTCCAGATCTAATCCTATAATAACACTACTACGGCACGTGGCAATTGTGAACCGTTGGATCTTGATCCAACGGTCCCGAATCAATCGGGTTGGGGACACGTGAACTCACCTCAACCGTCCGTCTGGATCTCGGCGGTTCACCGAGCTTCGCGAAGTCCGGCGATGGCGCCGGCGAGGCTTGGGCACCGGAGGCGGGGCGATGACCACGCAGCGCGTGGCGCTACGAGGCTCCTCCGGCGACGTGCGTGGTCACGTTCGAGTCGCCTTGGCTCGGGGATCCCGGTTCTGGCCTCCTTCTCCTCGGGCGGCGGCGGAAGGTGAGAAAAACCACCACAATACCCTAAGCTACTACGGCGAGCAATCCCGAGCAAGCGGCGGTGCTAGGGTTTAGCAAGCTAAGGCAAAAAGTAGCGCAAGGTCACGGCGGTCCTCGGTGCGATCCGGGCATTAAATAGCCGGAGGCGTGCTCGGCGGAGCCCTAGTCGATTCTGGCCAAGACTTCGTGGCGGAGTCCGGCTCGGACTCGGCGGGGAAGACGGCACGAGAACCGTCCACGTGTCCAGATCAGCGGCCCCGATCGGACCGGCGCGAACGGGTTTGGGTCGGACACGGCTCAACCGGTACGGGCGGATCTCAGCCGTTGGATCTTGATCCAACGGTTGGGATTGATTAGGTTTAGGAGCGGGTTTGGTCGAGTCGGACTCGAACTCGAGTCTGACTCGGGCTCGGTCGGATGAACAGTACTTGACCCGAGTTGATTTTCCAGCGATTTAATATTTAAAATAATTCCCAGTAATTCATTTAATTCGTTAAAAATAGCAAATGACTCAGAAAAATTCCAGAAAAATTCTGGAAAATATTTTGGATCATTTTGGACTCAAATAAAATATTTCCAACAAAATTTTATTTGCAAAATCAAATTCTTTAATTATTTCAAAATGGAATAAATTCAAATAAATTCCAAATAAATCCAAATAAATTCCAGAAAATTCCAAAAATTCACCAAAGTGCCAAATCACACATGAATTCAAGAAAAGCAAAATTTTGGGGTGTTACAAACCTCCCCCCCTTAATAGAATCTCGTCCCCGAGATTCAGGGCTCACTACAGAATAAGTTTGGAAACTCTTTCTTCAAATCCTCTTCGCGCTCCCAAGTCGCTTTCTTCATGGTTGCTCCATGAACTCTACTGAAGCGGGTTGACTTGTTTCTAGTTTCTCGATCCATTGTGTCTAGAATCCTCACAGGATGTTCCTTATAAGTCAAGTCCTCTTGCAACTCAATTGACTCTAGCGGTGTATGCATTCCTCGGGAACTCGGAGACACTTCTTTAAGCTAGGACACATGGAATACATCATGTACTCCTGCTAACGATCGTGGCAACTCCGGTGATAAGCAACTTCGCCTCTGTGGCTCAAAATCTTAAATGGTCCAACATAGCAGGGTGCAAGTTTCCCTTTGGCATGGAACCTCTTAACTCCCCGAGAGGCGTAACTCGAGGTATACAAAGTCTTACGGTTCAAAACTCAAGTCTCGGCGACGATTGTCAGCATAACTCTTTTGTCGTGATTGGGCTATCTTCAACCTTTCCCTAATCATGGCGATCTGTTCTTCGGCCTCTTGAAGAATATCAGGCCCAAAGACACGGCGCTCGGTCTCATTCCAATTCAATGGCGTCAAGCGAGTCGACCATACTGATTGCCTCAAAGGTGATATCTCAGTAAACTAGCCTGATAACTATTGTTGTAATCGAACTCGGCATACGGCAAACTCTTATCCCAAGAGGTAGCATAAGCTAATGCACAAGCTCTCAACATATCCTCGAATCTGATTGACCCTTTCTGGTCTGTCCATCCGTCTGTGGATGATAAGGCATCTTGAAGTTCAAGCGGGTTCCCATGGCTTCATGCAACTTATTCGAACCTTGAGGTAAATTGGGTACCTCTGTCCGATACAATCCTCTTTGGCACTCCGTGCAAGCAGACAATCTGATCATGTACAATTACGCTAATTTATCTCCCGAGTAAGTGGTCTTCACGGGATAAAATGGGCTACTTTAGTCAAGCGATCCACTATAACCCATATGGAGTCATAACCTCCTTGAGTCTTCGGCAAACCGGTAATGAAATCCATTCCGATTTCCTCCCACTTCCACTCAGGTATTTTCAGCGGTTGTAGCAATCCTGGTCTCTCGATGCATTGCCTTGACTCTCTGGCATACGTCGCACAATGCAACATGCTCGGCAACTTCACGTTTCATACTCGGCCACCAGAATCTCTCCTTCAGATCCTGATACATCTTGGCGCTTCCAGGATGAATTGAGTACTTGGAGTCATGGGCTTCTTCCAAAATCAGTTGCTTTAACTCCTTTTTGTTAGGCACACAAATGCGATCCTTCATCCACAACGTGCCTTGCTCATCCAACTTGAAGTCCTCTGCCTTGCCTTCCTCCTTGATGGACTTAATCCTGCGGATCTTGTCATCATCCTTCTGTCCTTCTCGGATTTGATCCTCTAGGGTAGGCTTTACTTCTAATGTGGCCAAGAATCCGCTAGGTACTACCTCAATCTTCATTTTCTGAAGGTCCTCACATAACTCATCCTGACTTGTGGCTAGCATCGTACTCACGGTATGGCTTTTCCGACTCAGAGCGTCGGCTACTACGTTGGCCTTCCCGGGATGGTAATGGATTCTAACATTATAGTCCTTGATCAACTCTAACCATCTCCTCTGCCTCATATTCAGATCCGACTGGGTGAATATGTACTTAAGGCTCTTATGATCCGTATATACTTCACATCTGTTTCCAATCAGATAGTGACGCCATATCTTCAAAGCATGCACTACGGCAGCTAACTCTAAGTCATGTGTCGGATAATTTTCCTCATGCGGCCTCAACTGCCTTGATGCATAAGCGACGACCTTTCCGTTCTGCATCAGCACACATCCAAGTCCTTGGCGCGATGCGTCACAATAAATATCGAAGCTTTGAGCAACATCCGGTAGAACTAACACCGTGTCTTGGCGTCAATTGCTTCTTCAGCTCTGAAATCCTTTCTCACATTCTCAAGCGTCCATGCAAACTTCTTTTCCTTCTTCAGCAGTTGCGTAAGAGGTTTCGCAATTGTCGAAAAGCCTTCGATGAAACGGCGGTAGTATCCTGCCATTCCAAGGAAACTCCGAATCTGGGTCACCGTCTTTGGCTGTTCCCAATGTAACACAGCTTCTACTTTGCTTGGATCTACGGCGACTCCTTCTGCGGTCATTACATGTCCAAGAAACTCCACCTTGTCCTTCCAAAAATCACACTTGCTGAACTTGGCGAAAAGTTGCTGTTCCCTCAGCTTTTCCAAAACTCGCCTTAAGTGTTCGGCATGTTCGCTCTCTGTCTTGGAGTAGATTAGGATATCGTCTATGAACACGACGACAAACTTGTCCAAATATTCCATGAACATCTTATTCATCATATTCATGAAATAAGCTGGCGCATTCGTTACCCAAAGGACATAATCAGAACTCGTAATGTCCATATCTTGACGAGAATGCGATCTTCTAATATCTTCGATCGGATCTTCAATCGATGGTATCCCGATCTCGATCGATCTTGGAGAAAACTCCGGCTCCTCTCACCGATCAAACAAATCATCAATCCTGGGTAGCGGATACTTATTCTTCACGGTGACTTCATTGAGTGCACGGTAGTCAATGCACATCCTGAAACTCCCGTCCTTCTTCTTGACAAACAAAACTGGTGCTCCCCACGGTGACGAACTCGGTCTGATAAATCCTTTCTCCATTAACTCTTCTAGCTGTTTCTTCATTTCCACCAACTCCTCGGTGGACATCCGATAGGGTCTCTTTGCTATCGGTCTTTGTACCAGTACAAGCTCTATCACAAACTCTATGTCCCTGTCTGGCGGCATACCAGGTAGATCTTCGGGAAAAACATCGGGGTACTCATTCACTACTGGGACATCCTCTATGCTGATTGCCTTGGTACTGTTAACCATCAACTGTCCCTCTCTAACTGCAGTGGCTTGAAATTCCACTTTCTTCCCACACGGGCTCTCAACTGAGATAGTCCTTCATCCACAATCCAATACGGCCTTGTGCTTGGATAACCAATCCATTCCCAATATGACGTCTAAGGTCTGGGTCTCCAAAATTATAAGGTTCGCTAGGAATTCTATTCCACCTATTAGTATTCTCACCCCGGAACATCCTACTTTCGTTCGGAGTTCGGAACCAGGGGTTTGAACTAAAAGCATGCACTTAAGTCTTGCAATCCTCAAATCATTTCTAGTAGCAAAGCCTTGCGAAACAAACGAATGCGAAGCTCCGTGAGTCAAACAAATCAAGCAGTGTGTATCGAGTTAACAAGTAACTTACCCAAGACGACGTCAGTAGCATTCTCGCAGTTGCATCTGCGGTGACATGGTTGACTCGGCCTCTCACCACGGTGCAGTGTGGCTCCTGGTGTGGCGTCCTAGCTGGGGTGGTTCCTAGATTGAAGCGAATCGGGTCACTCCTGCTGTCTTCTTGGGACAAGCTGTTGGCAAAGTGTCTGGCTCGTTGCGGTTGTAGCGACATCTCACTGTTCCTTTGTTGCACGAGTAAGCGTTTCTAGCGGGGCTGGGTGCAGTAGTTCGATTGGCAGGTCTTGGTGCCGGGATGGTGTCCTTGTTGCATTCTCGTGGTTGGAATCAAGAATTGATTTGGTGCAACTCTCAGCGCCGGTATGCGTTCCTGGCGTGATCCTTGCTTTGTTGCATCCTGCGCTTCCTGTTCTCATCCAGTTCCTTGCGCTTGTCCTCAAGAATAAGTGCCTTATTCACCAACTCTTGGAAATCTGGAAAGGTGTGGGTGATCAACCCTACTTGCAATCCTGAGTTAAGTCCCTTCATAAAACGAGACTGTCTGGATTTATCTGTCGCTACATCCTCAAAGCGTAGCGTGCTAGGCTGTGTGAACTTGTTCGAGGTAGTCGGACCCTTTGGCTGATTACCTTGCTTGATGCTCTGAACTCCTCCTTCTTAAGGTCCATAATTCCTTCAGGCACGTGATATTGTCGAATGCAAATGTGAACTCTTCCCAAGTGATATCTTGAGGGTTCTCCTGTGTGGCACAGTTCTCCCACCATTCGGCAATGTTCCTTTCGGTGATGAGAAGCGTAGAGTACCTTCTCATTTCCTATGCATTGAGCTATGTGTAGCTTCCTCTCGATTGATCTTAACCAATCATCGGCCTCCAATGGATTGGCATTCCCGAGAGAAAGTGGGTGGGTGAGTCCTCATGAACTCGATAGTCTTGTATTACGGCGTGGCCCTGATTAACTTGATTAGCAAAGTGGCCTGGCGATGACGTGCTGCATTTGTTGCATCATAGCATGCATTAATCGAGTCCGGGCAGCAAGAAAAGCTCCAAATTCTGCATATCAATCAAGCGGTGCTGGTGCTCCATCATTGGGGTTTCTGGCGAGAACCACTCCCATTGCTTCCAAAGTTTCCACGGGTATTCACCATCTGTCGATTTGCTCTAGGTTTAGAGATGAGAGGGAAACAAGAATAGACAAGTAATATGGAACTTATGCGGGGCGAAAGGTGTAGCCTTAAGGTCCAACTTTATTATTAGTAACTTGGTATGGCCGCTTACAATGCCTAAGGGCCTTGCAACACATACTGCACACTCAGCAAACAAAGCAAATCCAAATCGAACTAACTCTGGAGTCTAACGCCTAAAGGGTGACTCTTTATTCTATGACGCGACTCGGCGAAGGAGTCTCACTATAGAACCTATGCTCACTCATCGAGAAAACCTCCACGGCACGGGTGCGGTCTTTGTGGCATAGGCGCGAAACGATTGCCATGTCCAAAGAATCGTGTCTTCTGTGGTAGTCGAAGAAGCAGTGTCCTCATCGAGATCTGACTCCTCTGGATCGGGCTCGTGTAGCTCGAGTACTGGCTCTGGGTCTGGTCCGTACAAAGTCATCTCCAACTCGTCAATCCTTCGCAGAAGGTGTGCCACATACTCTTGAGCTTCCCGCCATCTGTTCTTCTCTGTCGTGATCTCCTTGCGGGCCTTCTGTAGCTCCTTGCTTGTATTATCTAGTACATCCTCCTGGGCGACGACAAATCGTGCCAACTGTGTAACCGTGGCATCCTCATCCTGAATCGCCTTCGGGTCAAGAAGGTTATCGCTGCGCGGATGATAACGGAACACCGTACTCTCCAACTCTCTGGCGTAGATACGGGTAATGTGCCGCATTGCTCGTCGTGATACTTCTTGGATACCCATCTGCATTGTAGATCTCCGGCAAGGTCAGTGTATCGGGCGATTGCCTGGGCCCTTTTTCCTAGCAGGTACCTCAATCTTCACGTCACAAGCCTTGATCAACCCCGCTTGTCTGATCACTTCCACTTGGTATTGGGGCTTCTCAAAACCTCCGAGAGTCTGTAGCATATGCCAAAGTTCTGCAGCGTGACCAACTCCCAGATCAACGTAGTTGAACTCTTCCGCCATCTGTCACAAGAGTGCTTTACGTAAGAACTCGGAATTTTTAAATTGTGACAAGGTAAGGGAAAATTTCAGCAAGAGACAAGAAAAGAGAGAAGGGGATAAGTCGAGAGGTCATTTCTTATCTTGACAACTTTTTAGCTTTAGAAAATAGGTTTTATCCTCACTACGACCATTCTAGCTAGGGTTGAGCCTACAGTCAAGTATGGCTCTGATACCACCTCTGTCGGGACCCCGAATTTGCAAATCCGGACCCTCTGTGTATTCAGCACTAGTCCAGGAACGCGCTAGTGCACACAGTCTTAACATTGGTAAATATCACAATCATACCACTCGATACCAATAAAGTACTTTATTTAAATAACCAAACTGGTTACTCGACCTTATGGCCAAGTTACAAATGTATGCCTCGTAAGGCGAAACTTATTCAGAGAGAAATAATAGCAGCGGAAAATCAAATAGCTTCGTGGCGCCATCCAGTATACCACAGGCAACTGACTGGGCTCGCATCCCTAAGCAGACGGATCCTCTTGGAGTTCCTCCTCCAAAGCTGGCGTAATCTCCTCTTCAACTGATATTGTGTTGAGGCAAGGGTGAGTACTTGGTACTCAGCAAGTCATGCACAGAATGCAGGCTAATATACTATATGCATGGCTTGGTACAAAGGAATAGCTCAAGGTATATTTGCAGTAAACAGCATTTGACAAATAATATAAGTAGATTCGAAAGCAGTAGAAATAAGTAAAGCATAAATAACTTTTCAAGAAGTTTAATAAACATTTTCCCCATCCTAAACCACATTTCCATCATCTTCATTATTAAACCATCCCAACTTTCCAAACCAAAGTTATTTTTGAGAAAATCTAACCCTTGACTGTAATTCCCGAGCATTGTCCAGTACCGTGGACACGGCTATTTAAATAGATTCTAAACTCTGCAGAGGTTATGCACTTTACCCACAAGATACAGTCAAACACCACAAAGGCGAGTTCCCATAACAAAGTCTTTCGGAAGCCTCAAACAACACAGGTGGTCCTCTCCGGTTCGTGCTCTACACCATCCCTTCCCTTAGCCAAGGCGAAGTATGGGACCAACACACCGTTAGATGGGTATCTGGCCACAGCCACGATATGCTCCCCCGTACAATCACACAAACGGTGTAATTGACACCCTGAGGCTCCACAAGTGAGTCCTTAGCGACTTAGTCAACTAGGGCCGTCCCATTCCAGCCATGTGGTTGCAAGTATGACCCAGTTCAAAGGCTTGCAAGGTTAAGTCCTTAGAGTGACCAGGGCAAGACTACCCGAAGAACCAAATCAACATCCCCAATGCCACAACTGGCCCACCTGATTACTCTTGCCACATGCCCCGGTCGAAAACTGTTTATCAAACCCCAGTTGATTACCATGCACCACGTGCCATCAACATCACATGATACTTTTCCCAAAACAGGTTCAATATATCATTAAGTCAATATTAACATTTGATTGTTCAAAACCATGTCATGAGCACGTAGCAGGTCTAAGCAGTATACTACAACGGTCTAAACCCATGTTGGCAATTTAATAATGTCCAACTAGTAATCCACAACTAGGGTGACAAGGGATCATGGCACATACTTAAATAATCAAGGTGTCATATAGCAAATTGGTATTTATCTAATCCCCAGGTTTAAACAAAGTATTTTTCTAATTGAACTAGCATGCAATAGTTTAAATCAAAATAGATTTCGAAATAGGATCAACATGGTCAAAGCACAACTTGCCTTCAAAGAGTACTTGTTCTTGGTCTTGAGTTGGATCCTGAGTCAACACTTCTCCTTCGAATCCTTCCGGCACTTCAACGTCTACTCGTAAAGCGTGCAAATAGCAATACACAAATAAACAATAGGCAAAAACATCCCAAAACTCCAAATAAAATCCATAAACAGAGAGAACATAATTTTCTGGATTTTTAGGAACTGGAATCGTTCAAATCGGAGTTAAAACGCAAAAGTTATGATTTATTAAAGTTTAAATAATCAATTAAATAATATTACAGAGAAAAACTTTAGTCCAAAAATTAAATAAAATTCATATTTAGGTAGATCTCAATTTTATACAAATTTAGAAATTTGAATCACTCAAATCGGAGTTGAAACGCAAAAGTTACAAGCGTTTGAAGTTTTGAAATTCAAATCAATTATTAAACCGATTTATTAAATCATTTTCTTTTTCGGAAATTAATTATTGCGTCATCATGGACACGTGGCAGCCTCTGATTGGCTGGCTGACGTCAGCCGGCTCATGGGCTCAGCCCACGGCGCGGTTTGGTCCACGGTGGACCCGGTCCACAGCTCGGGTGAGGCTGACAGGTGGGACCCACCTGTCAGTGCGGGGTCTCACGCAAACGCGGCTGACGTGTGGGCCCTCTGACATGCGGGGCCCGCGTGTCGTGACACGCTCACACGCACGTCTGCGCCGACGCGTCGGTCCAACTTCCCGACACGTGGCGCAATCACGGCCGTTGGTTTGAAAATCAACGGCGCGGATTAGATCCAGGGTTAACACGTTGAAACTACTCGTTGATCGTGGGCCGTTCGATTTAGATCGGACGGTCCAGATCTAATCCTATAATAACACTACTACGGCACGTGGCAATTGTGAACCGTTGGATCTTGATCCAACGGTCCAGATCCAATCGGGTTGGGGACACGTGAACTCACCTCAACCGTCCGATCTGGATCTGACGGTTCACCGAGCTCGCGAAGTCCGGCGATGGCGCGGCGAGGCTTGGGCACCGGAGACGGGGACGATGACCACGAGCGCGGCGCTACAGGGCTCCTCCGGCGACGTGCGTGGTCACGTTCGAGTCGCCTTGGCTCGAGATCCTGCCTCGCCTCCTTCTCCTCGGGCGACGGCGGACGGCGGCGGAAGGTGAGAAAAACCACCACAATACCCTAAGCTACTACGGCGAGCAATCCCGAGCAAGCGGCGGCTGCTAGGGTTTAGCAAGCTAAGGCAAAAAGTAGCGCAAGGTCACGGCGGTCCTCGGGGTGCGATCCGGGCATTAAATAGCCCCGGGAGGCGTGCTCAGGGCGGAGCCCTAGTCGATTCTGCTGGCCACAAGACGCCGGCGGAGTCCGGCTCGGACTCGGCGGGGAAGACGGCACGAGAACCGTCCACGTGTCCAGATCAGCGGCCCCGATCGGACCGGCGCGAACGGGTTTGGGTCGGACACGGCTCAACCGGTACGGGCGGATCTCAGCCGTTGGATCTTGATCCAACGGTTGGGATTGATTAGGTTTAGGAGCGGGTTTGGTCGAGTCACGTGGCTCGGGTCGGACTCGAACTCGAGTCTGACTCGGGCTCGGTCGGATGAACAGTACTTGACCCGAGTTGATTTTCCAGCGATTTAATATTTAAAATAATTCCCAGTAATTCATTTAATTCGTTAAAAATAGCAAATGACTCAGAAAAATTCCAGAAAAATTCTGGAAAATATTTTGGATCATTTTGGACTCAAATAAAATATTTCCAACAAAATTTTATTTGCAAAATCAAATTCTTTAATTATTTCAAAATGGAATAAATTCAAATAAATTCCAAATAAATCCAAATAAATTCCAGAAAATTCCAAAAATTCACCAAAGTGCCAAATCACACATGAATTCAAGAAAAGCAAAATTTTGGGGTGTTACATGTAGCCAGGTTTTGGATGAGATCAACCTTGCGGGACTTTGGGTTAGTAGCAGATTGTGTTGCACTTTTCTGTGATAACACGTCTGCCATTCACATTGCTAAGAACCCAGTGCAGCACTCTCGGACCAAGCATATTGACATTCGCTATCACTTCCTTAGAGACCATGTGGAGAAGGGTGACATAGTGCTCCAGTTTGTGGAGAGTGACCACCAGTTGGCTGACATTTTCACCAAGCCTTTGGATAGCTCCAGGTTTGTTGCCCTGAGAGGAGAGCTTGGGATTATGAGCCCATATGGCATATCTTGAGGGGGAGCTGGTTTGTATTATTTGTTTATATGTATATTCAGCATGTCCTCTTTCTGGGTATCTGTTTGCACCGAAATCCGGCGTCCCATATAAGATCGGATAAAAGGATATTTTGGAAAGGATAAAACGGCTTCGAACAAATCGAATTGAGAATCCGTTTCGAATAAGAGAAGGAAATCGGATCAGAAGCCAATACGGGTAAAGACGCCGTATCCATACGTGACTCGGATCGGTTGGAGCCTTATAAAAGGGACAAATCATGAAGGCAGCAAGATCAATCTCAACACAACACACATCTACTTTTTACAAGCCCTTTTACATCGTTTTAGATTTACAAGCCTTCTCGCAAGTCGACGGAATCAACATAGTTGCGCATCGCCGATTGTTGGTTTTGGCCGATTTCACCCCAGGTTCGATCTGCTTTGTTTTGTTGCGCATTGCCTTCTCAAAGCCGATTCTGCCTTGTATCCGGATTAATCGCCAGGTTAATCTAGTTATAACCCTGATCGGCTTTTAGCCGACTAGTGTCAAGCCGATAACCTTCGTCTTTATCGGCTTTGATTGCTTACTATCTCTACCTTGTCAATTCCAGGTCAAATTGACTGGCATGCCTCGCAAACTCGGTGTTTGTCTTGTGTGTTCGAGGCTAGAAACCCTGCTTCACGTTTTTAGCACGAACATATTTTGGCACGCCCAGTGGGACCAAGAAAATCAAAATGTCATCAACCGATAAGCCTGCGGTTACCACCGATATCAATGCAGATGCTATAATCGCGCCTCAAATGGCCGATTTGACCCCCGAGCAGTGGAAAGAGATCGAAGACCGAAAGGTGGCTTTGGAAGAAATGATGCTACGGTGCTTCCAGTACACTCGACGTGGCTTTTCTCAAAATACCGTACTCCCTAGTTTCAATCCTATCGGCGATTCATCATCTGAACCGGTAAGCCGATACGCACCTGCTCAAGTCGATTTATCAAATATGATTGAGCAATTTGTGCATCACGCACTAATTAACCAGTCATCGGCTCTAGTATCTACGTTGAAACCGATGATAGAAAATAGTGTGAAAACAATTGCTCAGAATTGGTCGTGTCCTGAGCCTACTAGATCCATTACAAACCCTCCCTACATACCCAGTGTACTCCATAACGCCTAACACCAATACAGTAAACGTGTCGGCTCAAACACATATCATGATGCCGATTCAGCCTACTGTTTTGAAACCTAGTTCACAGAAAGGTGGATTTACACACTACCATGGGCACACGGATGGGGCAAAAATGAGCATACCGGGCCCATCAAACGGACCCTCTAGTAGCGTCGGTTTATCGGCTTCTCAGCCGATTGAAATAGATCAGGTTCCACAATCACGGGGAGCCGCAACTATGAAACAAGCACCATATAGGGTAGTGCCATACGTTGAACCTCTCGCACCTGTACCCGATACGTTGGTTTTTAGAAACCATGATTATGATCAAGTGCCAAGACCCCCTGTGGCGCGATTTGGACAAAGACTCGAGTTCACACTCGGGGGGTAGGGCGTAAACAATGAAAATTGGCAATGTCCGGTTCCACCACAAGCCGACAATGTCAATTGGGCGGAATAAATTGCTAATGTTTTGAGAGAACAGTTCGGCTTACAGCCTAAAGGAAGGGTAATCGGCTACAGGAAGCCGTACCCCGATTACATAGATCGTATGCCGTACCCACACAACTTTATAATACCGGACTTCGCTAAATTTTCGGGTGATGATTCTGTTACTACCATTGAGCATATCGGACGATTTATGGCTCGATGTGGGAAAAGCACAATCCGATGGATTAAAAATTAGGCTATTTCCTTTATCATTGTCGGTGCAGAGATTCACTTGGTTTACTAATTTGCCTCCAAATTCAGTTCATATGTGGAGCGATTTGGAAAGCCGATTTCATGAATACTTCTTTTCGGGAACTATGGAGCTTAGAATTTCTGATCTTAGCTCAGTACGACAGAAGTACGGCGAATCGGTTTCTGACTACATCAGAAGGTTTAGAGGCGTGAGAAATAGATGTTTCAGTGTAACATTTCCCGATGATCAATTGGCCGACCTAGCATTTCAAGGGTTAATCCCACCATTAAAAGAGAAACTGTCCGGTCAAGAATTCCCTGATTTAGGCCACTTACTCCATCGCGTATCGGCACATGAAAGCCGATATGCATAAAACAAAGGGTTTAAAGATAGATTTAGATCAAGCGGTAATGAAAAGGCCAAAGTAAACATGGTAGAGTATAATTCGAGCGACACTTCTGAGGACGAAGAAGCAGGAATAAATATAGCCGAGTGGACCAAGGGTTCCAAAAGGCCACTCGTGTGCTCTTTACTCAAGCCAACAAAAAATAAGGCAGAAGTCAAGTATTCATTTGATGTGTCAAAGTGTGACAAGATATTTGATTTATTGCTGCAAGAAAAACTCATAAGGTTACCGTAGGACACGTCATCCCATCGGCCGAAGAAATTAAAAGCGAAGGTATCAGAATGGCACCATTCGTTTTCACATAATACTAACGACTGCAATATTTTTCGACAACAGATTCAATCAACTATCACCGATGTCAGATTAAAGTTTGCGGAAGAATCGGCTATGCAGATAGATGTGAATCCTTTTCAAATCAACATGGTTCAATGCTCACGAAAAGGAAAGGGACCTGCGGAAAAAGATATCAAGCCGACTAAAAAGGTTGAAGTACGGTCAAAAGGAGACGAAACAGTGCAGATTACTATCGGCTCTATACAAATAGAGGCCGATAAGAACGGGCAGAACTCGAGAACAGTGAAACCAAGAGGAGATTTGGAAGTCGGGAAATGGTATAGGGCGGAGAGGGCTCCAAGAAAAACCAACTTCAAGCCGAAACCAACTTTCTCACAACTCCTGGGGAAGTATGAAAGGATAAGTCAAAGACGCAATACCCGACAATCCCAAAGTTTCCATCGGCCGGATCAAAAGACAGACGAATATTGGCAGCCAGATGTGCCACATCGGCCAACTACTGAAGAAGAGAAACACCGGCAATGTCCCTTTTGGCAATTTTGCTGGGAGAAGGGGATGATCTTACCAACAGTACTATCATGTCCTATGCAACACTCGTCTATGTATCGGCTAAACCAATTGGTAAAAGACAGGTTGTCCAGACCAGTACACGATCGACTAGAAATGAGAAATAGGAGGCCGATCCATGAAAGATTGTCGACGTCACAACAAGGCGAGTCCTCCCAAACTCAAGAGATATCGGCTTCTCATAACGTGATCAGAATGGAATCTGACGGTGAAATGAGCAACTTAGCTGGGAAAATCAGAAAGCCGATAGAACCTAAATCTAGATGGTGCCACTCAGGTCTTAGCAAGTCACAGCGCAGGTGGCTTCAGCGACTAAAGACACAAGAAGAAAGGGAAGCCGAAAAGGAGAAAGAAAGGGATCGGGTATTCAATGAGCTAAGGCCTATACCAGTTTCAAAAAGGGAATTGTCGACGATCGGTTCCGCCGGCAATGAGATTTGTGATTCTAGGGGATTCGTGCGAGATCAGGGCAAGATGGTAACACAGGATGTGAGGGTGATGTTTTTAGACAGGTTCGGGATTCACGGTGGAGATAATACCCTAGTCCTGTGTTCTTGTTGATATGAGTCTCCTCTCTTTTTTTCTCTTCTTTTTCTCCCCCCTTTCGGGGTTGTTCCCTCCCCCCTTATATACTGGGAGAAGGGCACGTTACAAGAGGGCGCCACCTAGCGCTGGGTCAGGTGGACTCATGAGTATGTTGTTTGTTTCTGCCTGCCGAGCTCAACTACGTCCATAGGATTTGGTCGTCCCTTTCCCGACCCGCACCTGCCGATCCGCCAGGGTCTGGTGGCTACTGGCTCTGCAGGCGCCAGGTCGCAGGCTTTACTTTTGGCGGGGTTGTCCTGACGCGGCGTGAAGCTTCGTCGAGGAGACAACCAGCTGCCTTGGGGAAGAAGTCAGGCCATGGCTATGGGCTCTTCGTAGTGCTTCCAAACTCTGGGCCTACTGCACTGTCCTCGGCCCAGTTGGGCATAGGCTTCTCTTGCGGGACCCCCGTCTCAGACATCCCACAGGAATGGAGGAAGAAGGAACAGACCGATAGTGACTCGGATCAATCGATCGAATCCGGGTCTCCAATGATCCGAGATGATACACCATCGATGGATATAAACATGGTATTCACTCTACCCGCTGAGTTCAAAACCGAGGAATCGGCTGAAGAAGTGTTTGCCCAACTATGCCTCGGTGAACCAGATGCCGTGTTTGAGAAACCACAAGACATGTATCGGCATCTAAAACCATTATACCTAAAAGGGTATATTAATGGCCGACCAATATCTCGAATGTTGGTCGATGGTGGGGCAACGGTTAATCTGATGCCGCTAAGTACTTTTAAAAAATTGGGTAAAGCTGACGAAGACTTGATCAAAACGAATATGGTGTTGAATGACTTCACGGGAGATCCTACTGAAGCTAAAGGCGTGATGATGTCGGAATTAACAGTCGGCAGTAAAACCTTGCCGACTGCATTTTTCGTGATAGAAGCCAAAGGCAATTATAGTGTGCTCCTTGGGCGGGACTGGATCCACGCTAATTGCTGCATACCATCAACTATGCATCAGAAGTTGGTACAATGGAACGATG
Source organism: Rhipidocladum racemiflorum (assembly GCA_036346355.1). Classification (NCBI taxonomy): domain Eukaryota; kingdom Viridiplantae; phylum Streptophyta; class Magnoliopsida; order Poales; family Poaceae; genus Rhipidocladum; species Rhipidocladum racemiflorum. Next base: position 94,097 of record JAYEVF010000069.1, read on the forward strand.
ATGCAGTTGAAGTTGTGCCTGCCTGTAACACCCCAAAATTTTGCTTTTCTTAAATTCATGTGTGATTTGGCACTTTGGTGAATTTTTGGAATTTTCTGGAATTTATTTGGATTTATTTGGAATTTATTTGAATTTATTCCATTTTGAAATAATTAAAGAATTTAATTTTGCAAATAAAATTTTATTGGAAATATTTTATTTGAGTCCAAAATGATCCAAAATATTTTCCAGAATTTTTCTGGAATTTTTCTGAGTCTTTTGCTATTTTTAATGAATTAAATGAATTACTGGGAATTATTTTAAATATTAATTCGCTGGAAAAGGACCGACCGGGTCGGTTACTGTTCATCCGACCGAGTCGGACTCGAGTCCGACCCAAGCCAGTTGACTCGACCGAACCCACTCCTAACCCTAATCAATCCCAACCGTTGGATCAAGATCCAACGGCTGAGATCCGTCAAACCTGCAGACGGCCGTGTCCGACCCGGACCGTCGCGCCGCGCGATCGTGGCCGTTGGTTGTGCCACGTGGACGGCCACGATTGCGTCGTCTTCACCGAAGTCCGAGCTGGACTCGCCGCCGCGCCGCCGCCGTAGCAAATTAGGTTTCCGTCTAGGGCACACGACGCCGAGGCTATTTAAAGCATGAGACGCCCCCGAGGTTGCCCTCATCCTTGCGCACTCCGCTTCCCGAGCCATCTCGCCGAGCCGCCGTTGAGCCGCACTCGCTCGCCGGAGTTGTCTCTTCCCTCCGCTGCGGTTTGCGCCGTTTTCCGCCGTCGTCCGTCGTCTTCCGCCGAGAAGGAGCCCAGATCCGGAGTCCCCGCGACGAGACGCACCCGAAGGGAGGTTTCATCTCGCCGGAGAAGCCCCGTGGCGCCGTAGCTGTGGTCATCGTCTCCAGCTCCGTCAAGCCAGCGCCGCCGTGAAACCATCGCCGTCCGCGAGCTCGGAGGACCGTCAGATCCAGATCGAACGGTTGAGGTGAGATCACGTGTTCCAAACCCGATTAGATCTGGACCGTTGGATCAAGATCCAACGGTTCACAATCGCCACGTGCCGTAGCAGTGCGATTATAGGATTAGATCTGGACCGTCCGATCTAGATCGAACGGCCCACGAGCATCGAGTAGTTTCAACGTGTTAACCCTGGATCCAATCCGCGCCGTTGATTTTCAAACCAACGGCCGAGATTGCGCCACGTGTCGGGAAGTTGGACCGACGCGGTCAGCGCCGTCCACGCACGCGTGCGTGTGACGCTGACACGCGGGGCCCGCGTGTCAGAGGGCCCGCATGTCAGTGGCTAACCCAGCCAAGCGCTGACGTCACCCATGACGTCACAGTGGACCCCACCTGTCAGCACCATGGGCTGAGCCCCGCTGACGTCAGCGATGACGTCACCCGAGTGGGCCCACATGTCAGTCTCACGTGGAGCCGTGGACCGAGTCCACCGTGGACCCGAGCCGAGCGTGGACCGAGCCCATGGACCGGCTGACGTCAGCAAGCCAATCAGGAGCTGCCACGTGTCCATGCTGACGCAATAATTAATTTCCGAAAAAGAAAATGATTTATTAATTCGAATAATGATTTCAAATTTAGATTCAAACTTCAAACGCTTATAACTTTTGCGTTTCAACTCCGATTTGAGTGATTCAAATTTCTAAATTTGTATAAAATTAAGATCTACCTAAATATAAATTTTATTTAATTTTTGGACTAAAGTTTTTCTCTGCAAAATTATTTAATTGATTATTTAAACTTTAAATAATCATAACTTTTGCGTTTTAACTCCAAATTTGACGATTCCAGTTTCTAAAAATCCAGAAAATTATGTTCTCTCTGTTTATGGATTTTATTTGGAGTTTTGGGATCTTTTGCATAGTGTTTATTTGTGTATTTGCTATTTGCACGCTTTACGAGTAGACGTTGAAGTGCCGGGAAGGATTCGAGGGAGAAGTGTGACTCAGGATCCAACTCAAGACCGAGAGCAAGTACTTTTTGAAGGCAAGTTGTGCTTTGACCATGTTGATCCTATTTCGAAATCTATTTTGATTTAAACTATTGCATGCTAGTTCAATTAGAAAAATACTTGGTTTAAACATGGGGGTTAGATAAATACCAATTTGCTATATGACACCTTGATTACTTAAGTATGTGCCATGACCCTTTGTCACCCTAGTTGTGGTTTACTAGTTGGACATTATTAAATTGCCAACATGGGTTTAGATCGTTGTAGTATCGCTTAGACACACTACGTGCTCATGACATGATTTTGGATAATCAAATGCTAATATTGACTTAATGATATATTGAACCTGTTTTGGAAAAAGTATCATGTGATGTTGATGGCACGTGGTGCATGGTAATCAACTGGGGTTTGATAAACGATTTCGGCCAGGGCATGTGGCAAGAGTAATCAGGTGGCCAGTGTGGCATTGGGAGTGTTGATTTGGTTTTTCGTAGTCTTGCCCTGGTCACTCTAAGGACTTAACCTTGCAAGCCTTTGAACTGGTCATACTTGCAACCACATGGCTGGAATGGGACGGCCCTAGTTGACTAAGTCGCTAAGGACTCACTTGTGGAGCCTCAGGTGTCGATTACACCTTTTGTGTGATTGTGCGGGGAGCGTATCGTGGTCGTGGCCAGTACCCATCTAACGGTGTGTTGGTCCCATACTTCGTCTTGGCTAAGGGAAGGGATGGTGTAGAGCACGTATCGAGAGGACCACCGTGTTGTTTGAGGCTTCCGAAGGCTTTGTTATGATCGCTCATTCGCATACTCTTGTATGGCGATTCACTACCGACGTGGTGAGTGGATTGTATCTTGTGGGTAAAGTGCATAACCTCTGCAGAGTGTAGAATCTATTTGAATAGCCGAGTCCACGGTCTTTGGACAATGCTCGGGAATTACATCAAGGGTTAGATTGTCTGAAACTAACTTGGTTTTGAAAAGATGGGTTGGTTTAACCAGGAAGATGATGGAAATATGGTTTAGGATGGGAAAAATGTTTATTAAACTTCTTGAAAAGTTATTTATGCTTTACTTATTTCTACTGCTTTGAATCTACTTATATTACTTGTCAAAAGTCACATTTCTTGCAAATATACCCTGAGCTATTCCTTTGTACTAAGCCATGCATATAGTATATTAGCTTGCATTACAGGCATGACTTGCTGAGTACCAAGTACTCACCCTTGCCTCAACACAATACCGCTTGAAGAGGAGACTACGCCGCTTTCGGAAGAGGAGTTCCAAGAGGACCCGTCTACTTAGGGATGCGAGCCGATCGGTTGCTGTGGTATACCGGATGGCGCCACGAAGTTTATTTGATTTTCCGCCGTTATTTCTCTTTCAATAAGTTTTGCCTTGCAAGGCATATATTTGTAACTTGGCCATAAGGTCGAGTAACCCTTTGATTATTTAAATAAAGTACTTTGATAGTATCGTTTGGTATGATTGTGATATATACCGATGTTAAGACTGTGTGCACTAGCGCGTTCCTGGACTAGTGCTGAATACACAGAGGGTCCGGATTTGCAAATTCGGGGTCCCGACAGAGGTGGTATCAGAGCCATACTTGACTGTAGGCTCAACCCTAAGCTAGAATGGTCGTAGTGAGGATAAAACCTATTTTCTAAAGCTAAAAGTTTGTCAAGATAAGAAAGGACATCTCGACTTATCCCCTTCTCTCTTTTCTTGTCTCTTGCTAAAATTTTCCCTTACCTTATCACAATTCGAAAATTCCGAGTTCTTACGTAAAGCACTCTTGTGACTGATGGAGGAAGAGTTCAACTACGTTGATCTGGGAGTTGGTCACGCCGCGGAACTTTGGCATATGCTACAGACTCTCGGAGATTTTGAGAAGCCCCAATACCAAGTGGAAGTGATCAGACAAGCGGGATTGATCAAGGCTTGTGATGTGAGGATTGAGGTACCCGCTAGGAAAAAGGGCCAGTGCAATCGCCTCGATACACCTTGACCGCCAGGAGATCTACAATGCAGATGGGTATCCAAGAAGTATCACGACGCCGCAATGCGGCACATTACCCGTATCTACGCCGAGAGTTGGAGAGTACGGTGTTCGCTACCATCCGCGCAGCGATAACCTTCGACCGAAGGCGATTCAGATGAGAATGCCACGGTTACACGCTTGGCACGATTCGTCGTCGCCCAGGAAGATGTACTAGATAATACAAGCAAGGAGCTACAGAAGGCCCGCAAGGAGATCACGACAGAGAAGAACAGATGGCGGGAAGCTCAAGAGTATGTGGCACATCTTCTACGAAGGATTGACGAGTTGGAGATGACTTTGTACGGACGCACCAGAGCCGATTACTCGAGCTACACGAGCCGGATCCAGAGGAGTCGGATCTCGATGAGGACACTGCTTCTTCGACTACCACAGAGGACATAGTTGCTGGACATGGCGATCGTTTCGCGCCTATGCCACGGCACCCGCATCTGTGCCATGGAGGTTTTCGATGAGTGAGCATAGGTTCTATAGTGAGACTCCTTCGCCGAGTCGCGTCATAGAATAAAGAGTCACCCTTTAGACGTTAGACTCCAGAGTTAGTTCGATTTGGATTTGCTTTGTTTGCTGAGTGTGCAGTATGTGTTGCAAGGCCCTTAGGCATTGTAAGCAGCCATACCAAGTTATTAATAATAAAGTTGGACCTTAAAGTTACCCCTTTCGCCCGCATAAGTTCCATATTACTTGTCTATTCTTGTTTCCCTCTCATCTCTAAACCTAGAGCAATCAACAAATGGTGAACACCCGTGGGAACTTTGGAAGCAATGGGAGTGGATCTCGCCCAACAGAAAACCCCAATGATGGAGCACCAAAGACCGCCCACAGATGTGCAGAATTTTGGAGCATTTCTTGCTGCTCAGACCAGCTTGATGCATGCTATGATGCAACAAATGCAGCACGTCATCGCTCAGGCCATCGCTAATCAAGTTAATCGGGGACCACGCTGTAATACAAGGTCATCGAGTTCATGAGGACTCACCCACCCACTTTCTCTGGGAATGCCAATCCATTGGAGGCCGATGATTGGTTAAGATCAATCGAGAGGAAGCTACATATAGCTCAATGCATAGGGAATGAGAAGGTACTTTACGCTTCTCATCGCTTGGAAGGAACATTACGAATGGTGGGAGAACTTCATGCCACGCAGGAGAACCCTCAAGATATCACTTGGGAGGAGTTCACAACTGCATTCGACAAAGATCACGTGCTGAAGGAATTATGGACCTTAAGAAGGAGGAGTTCAGAGCACTAAAGCAAGGTAATCACCGGTGGCCGACTACCTGAACAAGTTCACACAGCTAGCACGCTACGCACCGAGGATGTAGCGACAGATAAATCTAGACAGTCTCGTTTCATGAAGGGACTCAACTCGGGATTGCAAGTAGGGTTGATCACCCACACCTTTCCAGATTTCCAAGAGTTGGTGAATAAGGCGCTTATTCTTGAGGACAAGCGCAAGGAACTGGATGAGAACAGAAGCGCAGGATGCAACAAAGCAAGGATCACGCCAGTGAACGCATAGCGGCGCTTGAGAGTTGCACCAAATCAATTCTTCGATTCCAACCACGAGAATGCAACAAGGACACCATCCTCAGCACCAAGACCTGCCAATCGTAACTACCAAACCCCACTTCGCTAGAAACACTACTCCAGCAAATAGGAACAAAGGAGACGCCGCTACAACCGCAACGAGCCAGACACTTTGCCAACAGCTGTCCAAAGAAGACAGCAGAGCGACCCGATTCGCTTCAATCTAGGAACCACCCAGCTAGGACGCCAAAGACCAGGAGCCACACCCTGCATCGGTGAGAGGCCGAGTCAACCATGTCACCGCAGATGCACCGCAAAATGCTACTGACGTCGTCTTGGGTAAGTTACTTGTTAACTCGCACCGCAGCAGCTTTGTTTGACTCACGGAGCTTCAGATTCGCTTGTTTCGCAAGGCTTTGCTACTAGAAATGACTTAAGGATTGCAAGACTTAAGTGCATGCTTTAGTTCAAACCCTGGTTCCGAACTCCGAGCGGAAGTAGGATGTTCCGGGTGAGAATACTAATAGATGGAATAGAGTTCCTAGCAAACCTTATAATTTTGGAGACCTGCACCTTAGATGTTATATTGGGAATGGATTGGTTATCCAAGCACAAGGCTGTATTGGATTGTGGACGAAGGACTATCTCGATCGAGAGCCCGTGTGGGAAGAAAGTGGAATTTCAAGCCACTGCAGCTAGAGATGGACAGTTGATGGTTAATATTAAGGCAATCAGCATAGAGGATGTCCCGAAGAGTGAATGAGTACCCGAAGTTTTCCCGAGGATCTACCTGGTATGCCGCTGACAGGACATAGAGTTTGTGATAGAGCTTGTACTGCACAAAGACCGATAGCAAAGAGACCCTATCGGATGTCTACCGAGGAGTTGGTAGAGATGAAGAAACAAATGGAAGAGCTAATGGATAAAGGATTTATCGGACCAAGTTAGTCGCCGTGGGGAGCACCGCTTTGTTTGTCAAGAAGAAGGACGGAGTTTCAGGATGTGCATTGACTACCGTGCACTCAATGAAGTCACCGTGAAGAATAAATATCCGCTACCCAGGATTGATGATTTGTTTGATCGATTAAGAGGAGCCGAGTTTTCTCCAAGATTGATCCGAGATCGATACCATCGATTGAAGATCCGATCGTAAGATATTCAAGATCGCATTCTCGTCAAGATATGGACATTACGAGTTTACAGCTATGTCCTTTGGGCCGATTTAATGCGCCACTTATTTCATGAATATGATGAATAAGGTGTTCATGGAATATTTGGACAAGTTTGTCGTCGTGTTCATAGACGATATCCTAGTCTACTCCAAGACAGAGGATGAACATGCCGAACACTTAAGGCGAGTTTTGGAAAAGTCGAGGAACAGCAACTTTTCGCCAAGTTCAGCAAGTGTGATTTTTGGAAGGACAAGGTGGAGTTTCTTGGACATGTAATGACCGCAGAGGGAGTCAGTGGATCCAAGCAAAGTAGAAGCCGTGTTACATTGGGAGCACCAAGATCGTGACCTGCATTCGGAGTTTCCTTGGAATGGCAGGATACTACCGCCGTTTCATCGAAGGCTTTTCGACGATTGCGAAACCCCTTACGCAATTGCTGAAGAAGGAAAAGAAGTTTGCATGGACGCCAGAATGTGAGAAAGGATTTCAGGAGCTGAAGAAGCGATTGACATCAGCACCGGTGTTAGTACTACCGGATGTTGCTCAAAGCTTCGATATTTATTGTGACGCATCGCGCTAAGGACTTGGATGTGTGCTGATGCAGAATGGAAAGGTCGTCGCGTATGCATCAAGGCAGTTGAGGCCGCATGAGGAAAATTATCCGACACATGACCTAGAGTTAGCTGCCGTAGTGCATGCCTTGAAGATATGGCGTCACTATCTGATTGGAAACAGATGTGAAGTATATACGGATCATAAGAGCCTTAAGTACATATTCACCCAATCGGATCTGAATATGAGGCAAAGGAGATGGCTAGAATTGATCAAGGACTATAATGTTGGAATTCATTACCATCCCGGGAAGGCCAACGTAGTAGCCGATGCCCTGAGTCGGAAAAGCCATACCGTGAGTGCGTTGCTAGCCACAAGTCAGGATGAGTTATGTAAGGATTTTCAGAAGATGAAGATTGAGGTTGTACCTAGCGGATTCTTGGCCGCATTGGAAGTAAAGCCTACCCTAGAGGATCAGATCCGAGAAGGACAAAAGGATGATGACAAGATCCGCAGGATTAAGTCCAAAATGGAGGAAGGCAAGGCAAAGGATTTCGAGTTGGATGAGCAGGGCACGTTATGGATGAAGGATCGCATTTGTGTGCCTAACAAAAAGGAGTTAAAGCAGCTGATTTTGGAAGAAGCCCATGACTCTAAGTACTCGATTCATCCTGGAAGCGCCAAGATGTATCAGGATCTGAAGGAGAGATTCTGGTGGCCGAGTATGAAACGTGAAGTTGCCGAGCATGTTGCATTGTGCGACGTATGCCAGAGAGTCAAGGCAATGCATCAGAAACCAGCAGGATTGCTACAGCCGCTAAAAATACCTGAGTGGAAGTGGGAGGAAATCGGAATGGATTTCATTACCGGTTTGCCAAAGACTCAAGGAGGTTATGACTCCATATGGGTTATAGTGGATCGCTTGACTAAAGTAGCCCATTTTATCCCCGTGAAGACCACTTACTCGGGAGATAAATTAGCAGAATTATACATGATCAGGATTGTTTGTTTGCACGGAGTGCCAAAGAGGATTGTATCGGACAGAGGTACCCAATTTACCTCAAGATTCTGGAATAAGTTGCATGAAGCCTGGGACCCGTTTAAACTTCAAGATGTGACTTATCATCCACAGGCGGATGGACAGACCGAAAGAGTCAACCAGATTCTGAGGATATGTTAAGAGCTTGTGCATTGGCTTATGCTACCTCTTGGGATAAAAGTTTGCCGTATGCCGAGTTTAGTTACAACAATAGTTATCGTGCTAGTTTGAGATGTCACCTTTGAGGCATCAGATGGTCGACCTGTCGGACACCATTGAATTGGAATGAGACCGCGAGCGCCGTGTCTTTGGGCCTGATATTCTTCAAGAGGTCAAGAGCGGTCGCCATAATTAGGGAAAGGTTGAAGATAGCCCAATCTCGACAGAAGAGTTATCTTGACAATCGTCGCCGAGATTTGAGTTTTGAACCGTAAGACTTTGTATACCTCGTAGTTACGCCTCTCAGGGAGTTAAGAGGTTCCATGCCAAAGGGAAACTCGCACCCGTTATGTTGGACCATTTAAGATTTTGAGTCGCAGAGGTGAAGTTGCCTACCACCGGAGTTGCCACGATCGTTGGCGAGGAGTGCATGACGTATTCCATGTGTCCCAGCTTAAAGAAGTGTCTCCGAAGTTCTCGAGGAATGCAGACACTGGAGTCAATTGAGTTGCAAGAGGATTTGACTTATAAGGAGTATCCCGTGGGGATTCTAGACATAATGGATCGAGAAACTAGAAACAAGTCAACCCGATTCTGTAGAGTTCGATTGGAGCAACCATGGAGAAAGTGAAGCGACTTGGGAGCGAAGAGGATTTGAAGAAAGAATTTCCAAACCTATTCCTTTAGTAAGCCCTGAATCTCTGGACGAGATTCTATTAAGGGGGAGGTTTGTAACACCCCAAAATTTTGCTTTTCTTAAATTCATGTGTGATTTGGCACTTTGGTGAATTTTTGGAATTTTCTGAATTTATTTGGATTTATTTTGAATTTATTTGAATTTATTCCATTTTGAAATAATTAAAGAATTTAATTTTGCAAATAAAATTTTATTGGAAATATTTTATTTGAGTCCAAAATGATCCAAAATATTTTCCAGAATTTTTCTCGAATTTTTCTGAGTCTTTTGCTATTTTTAATGAATTAAATGAATTATCGGGAATTATTTTAAATATTAATTATTGAAAAGGACCGGCCAAGATCGATTCTTCATCCGACCGAAGTCGGACTCGAGTCCGACCAAGCCGATTGACTCGACCGAACCCACTCCTAACCCTAATCAATCCCAACCGTTGGATCAAGATCCAACTACCGAGATCCGTCCGACCAGCACCGAAGCCGTGTCCTGACCACTCGCGCCGCGCGATCGCGTGGCCGTTGGTTGTGCCACGTGGACGGCCACGATTGCGTCGTCTTCACCGAGTCCGAGCTGGACTCCGCCCGCCGCGCCCGCCGCCGTAGCAAATTAGGTTTCCGTCTAGGGCACGAACGCCGAGGCTATTTAAAGCGTGAGACGTCCCCCGAGGTTGCCCTCATCCTTGCGCACCCGTTTCCCCGAGCCATCTCGCCTGAGCCGCCGCCGTTGAGCCGCAATCGCTCGCCGGAGTTGTCTCTTCCTCCGCCGCGTTTGCGCCGCTTCCGCCGTCGTCCGTCGTCTTCCGCCGAAGGAGCCCGCATCCGAGTCCCGCGACGAGACGCACTAAGGAGGTTTCATCTCGCCGAGAAGCCGTGGCGCCAGAGCCGTGGTCATCGTCTCCAGCTCCGTCAAGCCCGCCGCCAGTGAAACCATCGCCGTCCATGAGCTTTCGGAGGACCGTCGAGATCGGTCGAGCGGTTGAGGTGAGATCACGTGTTCCAAACCCGATTAGATCTGGACCGCTGATCAAGATCCAACGGTTCACAATCGCCACGTGCCGTAGCAGTGCGATTATAGGATTAGATCTGGACCGTCCGATCTAGATCGAACGGCCCACGAGCATCGAGTAGTTTCAACGTGTTAACCCTGGATCTAATCCGCGCCGTTGATTTTCAAACCAACGGACGAGATTGCGCCACGTGTCGGGAAGTTGGACCGACGCGGTCAGCGCCGTCCACGCGCGCGTGCGTGTGACGCTGACACGCGGGGCCCGCATGTCAGTGGCTAACCCAGCCAAGCGCTGACGTCACCCATGACGTCACAGTGGACCCCACCTGTCAGCACCATGGGCTGAGCCCCGCTGACGTCAGCGATGACGTCACCCGAGTGGGCCCACATGTCAGTCTCACGTGGAGCCGTGGACCGAGTCCACCGTGGACCCGAGCCGAGCGTGGACCGAGCCCATGGACCGGCTGACGTCAGCAGGCCAATCAGAGGCTGCCACGTGTCCATGCTGACGCAATAATTAATTTCCGAAAAAGAAAATGATTTATTAATTCGAATAATGATTTCAAATTTAGATTCAAACTTCAAACGCTTATAACTTTTGCGTTTCAACTCCGATTTGAGTGATTCAAATTTCTAAATTTGTATAAAATTAAGATCTACCTAAATATAAATTTTATTTAATTTTTGGACTAAAGTTTTTCTCTGCAAAATTATTTAATTGATTATTTAAACTTTAAATAATCATAACTTTTATGCGTTTAACTCCAAATTTGATTTATTCCAGTTTCTAAAAATCCAGAAAATTATGTTCTCTCTGTTTATGGATTTTATTTGGAGTTTTGGGATCTTTTGCATAGTGTTTATTTGTGTATTTGCTATTTGCACGCTTTACGAGTAGAAGTTGAAGTGCCTGAAGGATTCGAGGGAGAAGTGTTGACTCAGGATCCAACTCAAGACCGAGAGCAAGTACTTTTTGAAGGCAAGTTGTGCTTTGACCATGTTGATCCTATTTCGAAATCTATTTTGATTTAAACTATTGCATGCTAGTTCAATTAGAAAAATACTTGGTTTAAACATGGGGGTTAGATAAATACCAATTTGCTATATGACACCTTGATTACTTAAGTATGTGCCATGACCCTTTGTCACCCTAGTTGTGGTTTACTAGTTGGACATTATTAAATTGCCAACATGGGTTTAGATCGTTGTAGTATCGCTTAGACACCTTACGTGCTCATGACATGATTTTGGATAATCAAATGCTAATATTGACTTAATGATATATTGAACCTGTTTTGGAAAAAGTATCATGTGATGTTGATGGCACGTGGTGCATGGTAATCAAGCGGGGTTTGATAAACGATTTTCGGCCAGGGCATGTGGCAAGAGTAATCAGGTGGGCCGTGTGGCATTGGGAGTGTTGATTTGGTTTTTCGTAGTCTTGCCCTGGTCACTCTAAGGACTTAACCTTGCAAGCCTTTGAACTGGGTCATACTTGCAACCACATGGCTGGAATGGGACGGCCCTAGTTGACTAAGTCGCTAAGGACTCACTTGTGGAGCCTCAGGTGTCGATTACACCTTTTGTGTGATTGTACGGGGAGCGTATCGTGGTCGTGGCCAGGTACCCATCTAACGGTGTGTTGGTCCCATACTTCGTCTTGGCTAAGGGAAGGGATGGTGTAGAGCACGTCTGGAGAGGACCACCTGTGTTGTTTGAGGCTTCCAAAGGCTTTGTTATGATCGCTCATTCGCATACTCTTGTATGGCGATTCACTACCGACGTGGTGAGTGGATTGTATCTTGTGGGTAAAGTGCATAACCTCTGCAGAGTGTAGAATCTATTTGAATAGCCGAGTCCACTGTGATCGACAATGCTCGGGAATTACAATCAAGGGTTAGATTTTCTCAAAATAACTTGGTTTTGAAAAGATGGGTTGGTTTAACCAGAAGATGATGGAAATATGGTTTAGGATGGGAAAAATGTTTATTAAACTTCTTGAAAAGTTATTTATGCTTTACTTATTTCTCAGCTTTCGAATCTACTTATATTACTTGTCAAAAGTCATTTCTCGCAAATATACCCTGAGCTATTCCTTTGTACTAAGCCATGCATATAGTATATTAGCTTGCATTCTCGTGCATGACTTGTCGAGTACCAAGTACTCACCCTTGCCTCAACACAATACCAGTTGAAGAGGAGACTACGCCAGCTTTCGGAAGAGGAGTTCCAAGAGGACCCGTCTACTTAGGGATGCGAGCCCGATCGGTTACTGTGGTATACTGGATGGCGCCACTAAGTTTATTTGATTTTCCGCCGTTATTTCTCTTTCAATAAGTTTTGCCTTGCAAGGCATATATTTGTAACTTGGCCATAAGGTCGAGTAACCCTTTGATTATTTAAATAAAGTACTTTGATAGTATCGTTTGGTATGATTGTGATATATACCGATGTTAAGACTATGTGCACTAGCGCGTTCCTGGACTAGTGCTGAATACACAGAGGGTCCGGATTTGCAAATTCGGGGTCCCGACACTGCCGATACATCGGCTCATATCGCCATGGCCAGCCCTGATACCAATTGGCCACATGAAGAAGCCGAATGTATATCAGGAAAAGTCTTGGATGATTGCGATTTCATCTGCATCGAGAAGTCAGGATTCAAGCCGATCAGCGTTAAACCTAATACGTTTGATCGGACAAACGAAGTGGTAAGAAGATGGAGTCCAAGACAATAGCAAGACTACAAGAAAGGGTAAGAAGCTATCGGCAAGAAGAATACGAGGAAGCTATTGAGGATTTTGAAGAAGAAAGGAAAGGGGTAGGATTTACCTCTGCCGATTTGCTTGAGGAAATCAACGTTGGAGAAGACAACAGAAAAAGACCAACATTTGTAAGTGCTAAATTAGAACCCAATTGTAAAGCAAAGTTGGTCGAAATACTCAAAAGATATAGAGATTGCTTTGCATGGGAATATTATGAGATGCCAGGTTTAAGCTGACAGTTAGTTGAACATCGGCTACCCATAAAACCTGGGTATCGGCCATTTAAACAATATCCTAGATGATTTAATCCTACGTTGTATGACGCTATAAAAGAAGAGGTCGGACGATTACTAGAGGCCAAGTTTATCCGGCCTTGCCGATATGTTGAGTGGGTCTCGAATATCGTCCCTGTAAGAAAGAAAAACGGCAAACTCAGGGTATGTGTCGATTTTAGAGATTTAAATAAAGCCACACCAAAAGACGAATACCCGATGCCCATAGCCGATATGCTTATCGATGCTGCATCTGGGAACAAAATCATTAGTTTTTTGGATGGAAATGCCAGATATAATCAAATATTCATGGCAGAAGCCGATATACCCAAAACAGCCTTCAGATGCCCAGGAGCCTTAGGGCTATACGAATGGATTGTTATGACATTCGGTTTAAAAAATACCAGCGCCACTTATCAGCGTGCTATGAACCATATTTTCCATAATTTAATCGGCACATCTTTGTGGAAATATACATTGACGATGTAGTAGTAAAATCCAAAGAAGATTGGCAACATTTAGCCGATTTGGAAAAGATGTTCGAGAATACAAGGGCACACAGATTAAAAATGAACCCACTCAAATGTGCTTTTGGAGTATCGGCTGGACAATTCCTTGGGTTTACAGTACATGAAAGAGGGATTGAAGTAAACCAAGCCAAAGTAAAAGCTATAGCCGATACTAGGCCGCCGACAAACAAGAAGGAGTTACAAGTATTGATAGGGAAAATCAATTACTTGCGACGTTTCATTTCAAACTTGTCAGGGCGGATTCGGGCCTTCACACCATTATTGAAAATTAAAGACGATCAAGAGTTCAAATGGGGAGTCGATCAACAGAAGGCCTTCGATGATGTGAAAAATTATCTGATGAGTCCGCCAGTATTAGCCGCACCTAAGCATGGTATACCTTTTAAATTATACATATCGGCTGAAGGAGATACAGTAGGGGTAGTTCTAACACAGGAAGCCGATCGGAAGGAACGAACTATATTCTATTTGAGCCGACGTCTCTTGGACGCAGAAACCAGGTATCCCCAGGTAGAAAAATTATGCTTGTCTTTATATTTTGCTTGCACTAAGTTAAGACATTACATTTTGGCATCAAGGTGCATTATAGTCTGCAAAACCGACGTAGTCAAGTACATTTTATCCGCGCCAATTTTACGAGGTCGACTGGGTAAATGGGCGTATGCTTTAACCGAGTTCGACTTGGCATACGAATCGGCTAAATCTGTGAAAGGGCAAGTCATAGCCGATTTCATTACAGGGAAGGCCACATTAGCCGGAACAGTCAATGTGACTCCTTGGCAATTATACTTTGACGGATCTGTTTGTCAAGAGGGAGAAGGCATCGGTGTAATTCTGGTCTCGCCAAAGAAACGAAACTTTGAATTTATGTATCGGCTAAATAGCCGATGCTCTAATAATCAAGCAGAATATGAAGCACTGTTAAAAGGACTGCAATTGCTAGACAGCATCGGGGCGAAATACATCGAAGCTTTCGGAGATTCATTGCTGGTCGTACAACAAGTCAAAGGGGAATACCGGTGCAATGACGATACGTCAGCTCAATACCTGCATCAATGCCTTCAAACTATTGAGGCGTTTACAACGTTTTCCATAAAACATATCCCTAGAGTAGCCAATGACAAGGTGAACTTACTAGCACAATGTGCATCGGGTTATCGGAATAAAAGCCGACAGGAAATAATCGAGCTGGGTGAATGGCCGATTATGTGTGTTCATCATGTCGACTGGAGAACCGAAATAAGGGAGTATTTGCTCAATCCTTCTAAGCCGACCGAGCAAAAAATAAAACATAGGGCACTCAAGTATGTGCTTCCGGACAATATGTTATATTTTCGAACCATTGAAGGTTTGTTATTAAGATGCTTCGGAACAGAAGAAGCCAAAGTGGCAATGGGGGAAGTCCATGAAGGAATCTGTGGATCACACCACGGCTCATAAAATGAAATGGATATTGAGACGCACAGGATATTTTTGGCCGACAATGTTGGAGGACTGTTTCAAATACTACAAGGGATGCCAAACTTGTCAAAAGTTTGGCAACGTACAAACAGTACCAGCATCGGCTTTATACCCGATTATCAAACCATGGCCGTTTAGAGGGTGGGGTATAGATATCATCGGCCAAATATTTCCAACATCTAGTAAAGGTCATAAGTTCATCCTTACAGCCACAGATTATTTTTCAAAATGGGTTGAGGTTGTACCACTCAGGAAAGTTACTAGCAAAGAGCTGATCGACTTTGTAAATGAGCACATCGTCCATCGGTTTGGGATTCCACAGACGATTACTACTGATCAAGGGACTGTGTTCATGTCTAACGAATTCAAGGATTTCGCAGGAAGTCTTGGGATAAAACTACTCAACTCTTCCCCTTATTATGCTCAAGCCAATGGACAGGCCGAGTCATCAAACAAGACATTGATAAAACTAATAAAAAGAAAAATTGAGGAAGAACCAAGAAAATGGCATTCAACACTACCAGAAGCTTTATGGGCTTATCGGCTATCTTACCATGGGTCAACTAAATTATCACCTTTTCAGTTAGTATATGGACAAGAAGCCGTTTTGCCCGTGGAAGACAACATCGGCTCAGTAAGGCTATCTGAGCAAGGTAATTTGCCAATCGATGAATACAAATAGGCAATGCTAGACAATTTAGATGACTTAGCCGAGCTAAGGCTGATTACATTAGATCGGCTTAAAAAGAACAAAGAAAGGGTTGCCAGGTCATATAATAAAAAGTGGGACCAAAATCTTTTAACCAAGCCGATTTAGTATGGAAAACTGTGTTACCAATCGGTTCTAAAGATAATCGATTCGGCAAGTGGTCTCCAACGTGGGAAGGGCCTTATAAAATAAACTGGTTAATCGATGGGAACACATATATTCTGGAGACATTAGAAGGGTCCGTCCTACCGAAAGCAATAAATGGAAAATATTTGAAAGCATACTACCCTAGCGTATGGGTTGGATCCTGAGCATAAGAATAAAATCGATGAGGAATCAGTTACAAAAGCACATGCATATAAGATCGGTTACACAGCCGATCGAGTCGATCATCCAAACAACCGTTTTCATCCCAGGGGTTGAAATATTGTTTACAAAAGATCGGCTATACAGCCGGTACTATCAGTCAGTTCATCAAAAGTAAAAACAGTCAGTGCAGTCTAGACCCAGGCAAATGGGCTCCCAAAGCCGATAGTGCCGCTGCTGCCCTGCCAATGGTGGCTTGAACACTATCTATCAATTGTTGATCGACCACTGCATCACCAGGAACTGGGACTATCTTGGCCGATTGGTTCTTGACTTGGGCAAAGACCTCACCAATTTGCCACCTCTGAATCGCCAGCGAAGACGTCGAGTCAATAATCTTGATATGACATTCTACAAGCTCTTTTGTAACCAAGGCCAACTGCTCTTCAAGTTTCTTCTTGGCCGACTCCAGCTCTTGAGCTTTGCCTTTAGCTGACTTGAGGGCAGCAGCACCCTGGTCGAATGCATTCTTCTGGAGTTTGGCGTCCGCTATGAGCTTGTCCAAAATTTGTTGGTCGGCTTGCTGGGCCTTCCTCTATCCAACCCTTAATTTGGCCGATTCCACATCCAGCCGACGAGCGTATAAATGGCAGACATCCAGCAGTGCATTCATGGCAGCAGGAGGAAGATCGGCTTGTACAACTGCCATGGCGTTCCTTAGAGGCTGGGTGTCTGCTAGAAGAGCTGCCTCCGGCTGCATTACTTCGTTGAAGAGACGATTAAGGCGTTCTTGCATACCCGGCTCGGCAGTTACAACAACCGACGCTGGCGCGGAGGCAGCTATTATGCGTTGGATGTCGGCTGGGTAGTCATCAGTAGCTAGAACCTCTGGGTCATCAAGCTCGTCCAGAGTAAAACCCAGGAGATCGGCTGGATCCGTTGGCAGCACTGGGGGATCAGAAACATCGATCGTCGGAGGCGGTACTGCCGGTGGCGATGGAGGGATAGCCGATGAAAACCTTGGAGATCGGCTACAACCCCCGCTACTTGTACCGACGGGGATTGCTGGAAAAGACAAGGCTTACAGCGTTTAGCAATATAAATTGATATTCTACTCAAATCAACAAAAACAAGGCTTACATCAGTAGCCGAGTGCTCCGGTGAACCATCGGTTTGGCGCCTCACAGGTCTTGGCGAACGCCTGGCAGATTTCTTCCTCCTCTCTGCGATGAACTCAGGTTAACATTGACAAGATGAGGAAAATGAAAGCCGATGTAAGAAAGCAACTTACTCTGAGGACGCTGACGAGCCAAGTCCGATAAGGACGGACCCTGGATACCCAAGTTGCCCGGCGTACCTGTGGTACCGACCGATTGACCTGGTCATCTCTGTCAGCCACTGCCAGCGGAAGCATGAGGGTCAGCCGTTTGCTCACCAGCAGCTGTAGTTCCACCCTAGGAAGATCGAAAATAAAACATTTGTGAGCAAAAGCCGATTACCAGCATAAACTTAAGAGAAAAATAAACACCGGTACCTCTACAGCTATTGAGGAGTCGATATAACCGGAACTCTCGCTGGGGCCAGAAGCCACCGTCGGCTCATGGAAATCAGGCAAAAATGAGAGGATTATAGCCGACGGAGTTTTGTCCATAAGTAAAGCTTCCGATACCCTAGTCCACCATTGCGAGAATGCGGCCGACTGACAGGAATTAAGAATAAAGCGTGGCATTGAAAGAATTTGTAACCCATCGGCTACTTCAAGTACAACCTCCGCAACAACGCTGTTGGTCACTCGGGATCGGGGTTCGACACAAGACAACAAAGGAAAAGAAGGGATGGTTTGCCCAAAACCCAATTGGCGGGCGTAAACCGAAGGGTGATAAAATTCGTAAGATGGCTGAAATGTCCGATTGCGTGTATTCAAGCCGACATGAATAATGCAAGGGGAAAGGATGATTTTATACAAGTCTAAAGTGGACTAAGGCATCAAAGAGCTATCGGCATCTAAGTGAAGGAATGATGGATATGGACAATCGGCTACATCAGTGTAGCGGAAAAAGTCTTGTTGACCAAAAGAGGCTCTATCTAGAGTAAGGAAGAAGCTGAGGTGTTTGTGCAAGCCTTTGGATCCATCTTCGGCTCACCAGCGGAGGACATGATGAATCTCTCCCCATAAGATTGGCTAGCTCTATACTGGGGGACCACATGTTCTAAGTTATCTTCCATAGGGAAGGTTGAACTCTCCGAGGGTTCGCATGTAATGGATCGGCTAAACATGCAATGAAGCCACGCCTGGATAAACCACAAGGGACCTCCTATATTGCCAACAACAAATTTGGCAAAGCCGAAAAGAGTCGGCTATGAATCACGACATCATCCGATATACCGCTTCTAAAAACATCTTGCCAAGAGCAAGCCGATGCCCTCTACTAAGCTGCCCGCTATTAATCGAAAGATTGGGTGGGGCCAAGGGAAGCACCACGTAATAGGTATCGGCCTAACCAAAGGTTAAGAAAGCAAAGATGCTCTTCAAATTGATACCGACCATTGACCCTATTGTTATTCTCAATGTATTTGTGCCAGCCCTCACCTTTCTTTCTGATTAACTTGAAAATAGGTTTTCCGCTAAAAGCCGATAATCGATCCCCATCCGGCCTAAGGCAGCACAATTGGGCCACATCGAGCAAAGTAGGGCCTATTGGGCCAAACGGGAATAGAAAAGCATTAAAAGAATCGACCAAAAGTAACAGTCATAGCCTACTGTGGGTTCGTTGGCCTCGTGGTCGGCTAGACTCAAAGACAGGATTCGGCTATACCTATTCTCTCTCATTCTACCCTCTTTTGAGCCGACACCCTAATGAACCAAGACCTCCACCCCTTCAGACTCATGGGCCAAGCCCTAAAACTCTTTCCCCACTCAGAAATATTATACCCAGAAATTGGCAAAGTGGAAGTCTAGGAATCTCGTCATTAATAACTGTGTCGGCCTGCATGGTACCTATCGGTCCTAGGTAGAATTGATCTGAACATTGAGGAATCGGGATGAATACCTGCGAAGGGTCCATTTCGGCCGATTTCAAAGGAGGCAAAAGAGAGACGAAGGAAGCCGATGATTCGTGATTCGAGAGCTTGAAAGTGTGCAAATGACCGTGGGGGACCCCATATTTATACTACGGTGAAAAAAAGGCGAACGGGCGGGAGCAGTTGTGCATTTAAAACGCACCGAGATTATTACGGCGCAGTTAATAGGGTGGTTCCCAAGATAGATGCCTCTGTAAGCCGATATGGGCACAAAGCCGATAAGTTTTTTGGAAAATAACGAGTTTATCTTCCAAAAAACGGGGGGCATATGTTTGCACCGAAATCCGGCGTCCCCTATAAGATCGGATAAAAGGATATTTCGGAAAGGATAAAACGGCATCGAACAAATCGGAATGAGAATCCGCTTTAATAAGAGAAGGAAATTGGATCGGCCAATACGGTAAAGACGCTGCCGACGATCTGCTTCGCCGCAATAGGATTTGTGATTCTAGGGATTTGTGCGGATCTCGAGCTTGATGGTAACACAGATGCGGGGCAATCTGTTTTAGACAGGTTCGGCTCTCTCGAGGAGATAATACCCTAGTCCTGTGTTCTTGGATATATTGTCCGCCTCTTCTTGTTTCTCCTCTTCCCTTATATACCGGGGAAGAATACACGATAGATGGGCGCCACCGGCCTCGAACATGGTGGCCTGGACGACATGTCCCTTGTCCTTATCCGCCTTCACGCCTACGCCTTGGAGAGGTGGTTATGCTTTCTCCGACTCCACGCCGCCGCTTTGTCAGTTCCAAAGATCCGCAGGTTCCGCAAAGGTCGATCGCATGCTTCGCCTCTGGCGGGTTGTTAGGCGGGGCGCGAAGCTTCCTTGAAGGATCAGAGTTGTCTTGGGGAGCAAGTCGAAGGTCTCCTCTGGGCCCGCCGTGGTGCTTCGGGCTTTGGGCTTTCTATTCCGCTGTCGTGCCTGGGCCGGTGTAGGCCCTCTTGCGGGACTCCTCGTCTCTGACATCCCACAGCAGCCCCCAAGTGCTTTAGGATCGACTTTCCGTCCCTTACCCTGTCATGAGGATTATGCGGGAGAGAGATCATAAAGAACTTGTAGTATGAAGCCACCGTGGTTAGTTAGCTCGTGGCCGAGTGGTACCCGCGCCCGTTTACGGTGCGCGGCAACCGGCTTGTCGCTCGGCTGACCCTCATGGGGCATACCTTGGTCTTTAAGGCTCGTGGCAGAGAGGTACCCCGCGCTGCTTACGGTGCACGGCAACCGGCTTGTCGCTTACCGACCCTCATGGGGCATACCTTGGTCTTTTGGCTCGTGGTCGAGTGGTACCCGCGCCCGCTTATGTGCACTGCAAACCGGCTTGTCGCTCTACCGACCCTCATGGGGCATACCTTGGTCTTTGGCTCGTGGGTCGAGTGGTACCCGCTACCGCTTATGTGCACGGCAACCGGCTTGTCGCCTACCGACCTCATGGGGCATACCTTGGTCTTTTGGCTCGGGTCGGGCGCATTCGCGCCCGCTTATTTGCGCGCGCAACCGGCTTGTCGCTTCTACCGACCTCATGGGGCATACCTTGGTCATGCAGAGTAATGCCTCGTGCCCGCCACGCCAAGATCGCTTTAGACCCTCATGGGGCGATTCTCTAGACCGTGTCGGTTGTAGATCCTCCCGCGACACCCAATCGCATTGTGAGACAAAGAACCAGCAATTGACCCCAAATTATGGGGTGTGCCGTCGAGGATGTTCGAAAGTGCCCAGCCCCAAGCTTCCGTGGCGGCCGGGCGTTCAGGCCCGTCGTGGGGCGACTTTATCCCAAACTTTGGACCAGGTTTGACACTGCCGCGCTTTGCGCGATGATGCCTATTGGCCCGCCATGGGGCGTGCCTGATCTCGCCCAGACTGAACAGAGGGCCTCGCTTCTTCCCACCGTAAGGTGGAAATTGGGGCCCATTTCTTATAAGCCTGAGGGACCCTTGTTGGAGCAACGGCCTCCTTGCACCTTCTCCTCACCACTACCGCGAAACCTTCAAACCTCCCTTAGCGATTTAGGGTTTCGGTTTCGCGCCTTGGCTTGCGCGGTTCTTCCCACTGTGTCTTCTTCTTCGCAATGTCTTCTTCCTCGCCATCTGAGGGTAGCGCCGACTCGCGACGGCAGGTGGGAGACTTCCATCACGACGACGCCCCGCTTGAGGGGATGGTCGCCGCCGGCCCCTCCCTCCGCCGGAGTTGATCTCCGCCCGCCCCGCCGCAGTGACCCTTACCCCACACCTCTAGAGAATGAGATTGTGGTATTTGAGTCCTTCTTCCGGGGGGACTTAGCATTCCCGGGAGCGCCTTCTTCCGGGGCTCCTCCACTTCTACGAAATCGAGTTGATCAATTTGAACCCCAACTCGATTCTTCACATTGCCATCTTCGTCTCAGCTCGCGAGGCGATCTTGGGATACGCCCTCATTTGGATTTGTTCCGCCTCTTCTTCTTGCTGAAGCCTCATCCGACCGGGCCGCCTCCTAACGCTGCTAGGGCGCCGGCCCAAGTGGAGGGCTCAAGAAGCAGATTTTGTCGTTCCTCTCAAGACCTCCTCAAAGGTTGGAGGCGGGAGTGGTTCTATTGTGCCAATGTTGATCCTTTCGTCGCCCCCTTTGCCGGCCGTGCTCCTAAAGCTTCCCGATGCTGGAGCGACGCCCCGGACGGAGGAGGTTTAGCGTAAATCCCCGAGCTTCTAGCATTGATTGACGATCCAAGAACCGAGGGTCGACGGGTCCCGGATCGCGATCGCTTTGTGAAGCGCCGAGTGCAGCCCTTGAAGGAGAGAGTCCATTTGGGATTCCAATACAACGGGCCTCGACCCCACGCTGGAGACGGACGCGACTGCCGATGGAGGCGCCGGCAAAGACGGTAGTTGATCTCTTCGTGCCTGGCACAATAATCACCAACAGGCTGCCTCATAAATTTTCGACGGCAAGGCCTCCTCTTGTGAGTGCACTATTCTCTCGAAAGGTCGCTCCATGATTT
Organism: Rhipidocladum racemiflorum; assembly: GCA_036346355.1. Lineage (NCBI taxonomy): Eukaryota > Viridiplantae > Streptophyta > Magnoliopsida > Poales > Poaceae > Rhipidocladum > Rhipidocladum racemiflorum. The sequence continues at coordinate 116,375 of JAYEVF010000069.1, forward strand.
CTTTGATCGATGTGTGATTCAAACAGGTGCGATCGTTCTTTTCAGAACGCGCCCTTCCTTTCTCGACGCTCCGTTGTCGGCCTCTCTACCGAGACACGCCAGCGGCGAGTAGCTGACACATCGGTCGACGAGCTGCGCCGAGCTCGGGCGAGGAGGTCGCCGGTCTTTCGTCACCAGGCCTTCGACCTCCGGCATCCGGATCGCAAAGCGCTGGGCCACACTCTTCTCGTCTCTGTGGCACTCCTACCGCTGGAGCTAACTTCTCTCCGAGTGGTGCCGGGTCTCTGATGAGGCCTCGATGAAGTTCAAGAAGTCCAAAAGGTATTCTTTGGGCGACTTTGTCTTTTATCACTTCCTCGTGTTGAGGTGTTTCTCTTTTGCCGATTCAGACTCCTACTACGGACGTCCCGCCGAGGGGTCTCTAAAAGGAGCCCCAAAGTGAGGCTAGGTCGCCGCTGCCGCCGATCGCCGGGCGCCGCCACCGGGCGCTGGCCGCCAATCTGGCCGAATCCATCCGATGGTCCGTCCGTCGACGAGATCGACCCGGCGCCGCCTCCCAGAGTGGAGGAAGTGCCTCGAGAGCTACCGCCGCTTGGTCCTTCCGCCGACGCCCCGAACCGACCGTATGGTGGGAAGGAGGTTCCGACCGGGAAGGGATGGAAGAGGACGATGAGATGGAAAGAGCGGCTCTGACGGAGCTTTATGGGCTCACCGTCAGTGCGACGCCGCCGTGGTGAGCCTCTTGTCTTTAATCTGCTGTTTGCCGACTTCTCCTCGAGATTCTCGCCTGCTACCTAGGACATGGGGAGCGCCGAGCAAAGATCGCGTTTTTCCGGAAGGTGCTCCTGGCTCAAGGAGCGTATAGCATCAGGACAAGCTCACGAGATCAGCGCGACAGTGGAAAGAGGTCCACGAGCTTCAGTGGTGAGTGTATGACGATCCGGAGGAGAAGATGAAGCTTGAGCATATGCTTGAAGGTGAGATTCTCCCTCGATTCGGCCTCGATGATTGGAGAGGATGATGACACTTGTGTTTCAGAGCGTGACTCGATCGCTGTCGAGCCGAGGGCCCGACCGAGGCTTCAGAGAACTCCGCCTCAAAGCTCGAGTCGCCTTGGAAAGGGTGCAATGAGCTAGAGGGTAAATTTCTTTGACTTGGGTTGACCACACTTGAGCTCCGTGTGCCTCGATGGCCGCTTGACTTTGTTGTAGAGTGCAAGGAGAAGATGGCCACCGCCGAACAGGCCGGACTGAATCAAGGCCGCTCATGAGCCGCCCCGCACCTTCGCGCATTGAAGGAGTCACGCCGCCAAGGGGACGATGTTGTTCCACTTCTCTCGAGGAGCCAACAGATCGAAGCTTACGCCAAAGAGTCCGCAGCAATGAGTGCGAACTGTGCATTGGCGGTGGTCAAGTCTCATTATCCGAGAGTTGACTCAAGCCGTGAAAGAAGGTTTTGCTCGTGATGAAGACAAGGCCAACGCGCTCCTCGAAGAGGTGTCCGGCATCGCAGCCTTGTTGGAGAATCTAGAATTCGACTTCGATGTGGGCCTTGATGCCGAGTGCTCGCCTCCTTGTCTCGAAATATTGTGTCTTCTTACTTCAATATGATTTGCCTGTATTGTCTTCCGCCGAGTGGTCTTCAGACCTGAATATAGGCCCGCAGCCTTTGGACCCTCGCTGCGCCTTTCCGGTGAGTTTCACCGACCGGTATGCTTCCAAACGCCAGGGCCTTGGCCCGTGGCTTTCTTGCCCTGCACACGCTTTTCCGAGAGGTCGGGCGCAGCCTCTCGAGCCGCCGGACTTACGCCAGGCCACCTGGCCGAGTGGTTTAGTCCTCAGCCGGGCATCGCTGCTAGCTCTCCACTTCGGCTTTTGGCGCTTAATTTGGTATAATTAAGCGAGAAAGCCGAACGAGCTTGAACCGCTACGACACGTGTCTTGTGAAATTTTCCTTGATTTTGTTCAAGGTGCCGGGTCTTCTTCTGTATTCGTGACCGCCGCTTTGTTTTTCGCTCGCTGATTGCGTAGGTGGCGATTTGATTGCCTTTGGAGACGCTTCGATTTCCGGCCGGGTGGCTTATAAATAGGGCGCCACCGCCGATGAGCGATCGCCCATTTCCTTTGCCTCGCCCTCTTCTTCTCTTCCAAAGCATTCCTTCATGTCTAACATGAGGAAGTTCGCTGCCCCTCACGCGCATTGTTTCGCCAAATGATTCTTCTGCCGCTTCCACAACCGGGAGGAGGCGGAGTCTTGGGAAGACCTCGATTTTGCCACACCGAGGCGAGGAGGAGGAAGGAGCGGCGAGGACGCCGCCGCCGCGGGCTACCTTGTTGAGGTCGCGCTGGCTCCACGAGGTGGCCGAGATCATCCTCGAGATGGTTGGTCGCGATCGCCGTGATTTACCTTGCCGCCGTGGCCTCGTCGCTTTATACCACCCTTGTGGGTGGTTGAGGACGAGGTTCTGGCGGCTTTGGGTCGCGTGGGTCGCGTCTAACCTCAACGATCCCACAAGACCAAAGAAGACTAACAAATTCCCAAAGAAGACTAGCCCAAAGACTAAAGACTCAAGACTGTGAGCACCAAAGCAATGATTTTTTTTTTTAGCGCGAGGAAAAGAAAAAAGGAAAGTAAGTAATGTAAATTATTAACATTACGGAATGCAATGCGAAATTTTATCCAAATTGTGCCATCATGTTTAATCCGAGTTTAGTGGTTCCGCTGATCAACTTATTCTAGTCGGTTGCTCCAAAGGTCGCAACGAGGCGCTGGGCTCGAGCTTTTGACGGTTAGAAATTCGCGATCGTTTAATCTCGTTAGATTCTCGTGTCGCGAATTGCAGTCCCCGAGTGGTTAGTGCTTTGTACCCGCTCACAGCGCGCTGGTGTAAACCGCCGAGGCTTTGTGCTCATCGCGCTTGTTATTTCCGCGGCACTCTATATTGGCACGACCAGGTTAGGCACCACACCAATCGGGTAATGACCACTGGGCTAGCATTACACGTAACTTCGTAAAATAAGACGGACCACCATTTTATTTAATGTGTAAGAGTAGGATACATAACTCATGCGTAGAAGCGACGGAGTTGTTCTACTGCTCCAAGTATTCGCTGAACCTCGCCGCCTTCTCGCCTGAGTCGATAAGCACCTGGCCGGATTGTCTTCAGACAATGTTCGACCTTCCCAAATTGGAGAGAGCTTGTGCTCGCTCGTTCCTCCTCAGACCAGATCTCCTTCAAAAGGTTCTACTCGACATTGCGAGAGTGGTAGCGCCAAGTCCCCGGAGGTACTTAGCCGACCGAGGGCTGCAACGCTCCGAGCCTCCTCGAGTTGATCAAGCTCCACCATTCGCCTTCCTCTGACTCGGCCAGGTAATTCCGAACCCTGGATTCGAATCCCACTGGTCGGCAGAACCGCCTCGCGCCATAGACCGTAAAAGGGGTTTGGCCACCGCTGGCTAGGAGTGGTTCTCGAGTCCCCAGAGTACCGACGGTAGCTCCTTCACCCATCGAAAGCAGCGTATGGTTTGAGGCGGTCGAAGATCCCGGCCTTGAGGCCTTGGAGGACTGCACTGCTGGCTCGCTTCAACCTGCCCATTGCTTCGTGGGTGAGCCACCGAGGCAAAGCAGATCTTGATCCCGACGCCTTCTCACCATTCTTGGAATTCTTCACTCGAATTGGGTGCCGCTTGTCCGTGATGATCCGGTTGGGCACTCCGAACCTGACCACAATATCCTGGAAGAACTCCTTGGCTTTGATCGCAGTGATAGTGACGACCGGCTTGGCTTCGATCCACTTGGTGAACTTGTCAATGGCCACGAAGAGGTGTTTAAACCGCCTTGAGCCTTCTTAAGCGGCCCACTAAGTCGAGCCCCTGCATCGCGAAGGCCAAGAAATGGGTATAGTTTGTAGCTCCTGCGTGCCGGCAAGTGTGTCTGCCTTGCATAGAATTGGCAGCCCTCGCAGGTTCGAACTATCTCCTTGGCATCCGCTATCGCCGCTGGCCGTAAGAAACCCCGCTTGCAGGCTTTCCCAACCAAGGCGCTTGATGCCGCGTGATGGCCACACATCCTCGAATGGATTTCTTGGAGCAGCTCTCTTCCCACTTGTCCCGAATGCACCGCCCGAGGACACCCGAGGCACTTTTTCTAAGAGCTCGCCGCCTACCACCACATAGGATTTGGCTTGCTCGAGACGCGCCTCGCCAGAGTGGTGGCTTCCGGAGTTTGTCCTTCAGAGGTAATCAAGGTACGGGTAGTCCACCTGATCGATGAGCAGACTCCCTGTTCCAGACCTCGCTGGCTTTTGCCGCTTTGTAACGGTTGGCTCGTGGAGATCCTGCACGAAGATATCACTTGGGACATCTCGCCTCGAGTGTCTCCCATCTTAGCCACTGCCTGGCTGCCTCATTATTGGCGGCGAGGACATGAACCAGCTCCAGATCGCCAAACTTGCCTTCCAATTTCTGACTTGCCGGGCAAGATGTCGCCATGTTCGATCCACGCACGACCAGTCCTTCAGACTTGATTCACCACCAACTCGAGTCGCCTCGAACCGCCAAATTGGCCGGATTTCGAGTGATGTGGCGATACAAGCCCATGGATGAGGGCCTCAGACTCAAGCGGCATTGTTTGAGGCCGGAAGTGAATCCAAGGACATATTTCAACCTGTCGCCTCTAGGCGAGATAAGGAGGATTCCCGCCGCTCCCCAAGCATGAGAGATCCGTCAAGTGCATGACCCAATATTCTCGCTCTTCTTCCGCAAGGGAGTCTCGATTCGTCCACTGCCGTGAAGTCAGCCAAAGCCTGACTTGACGGCAGGCGTGGCTTGAACGAGATGTCGAAAGCTCCAAGCTCGGCTGCCCACTTTGAAATTCTTCCAAAGAGCTTCCCGACACGAGGACCTCTCCCATGGGGAAAGAAGTGACTACTGAAATCGAATGTCCTTGAAGTAATGCTTCACTTTCCGTGATTTAGATCAAAATGGCGCATAACAAATTTTCGGATTTGAGGGTATCTTGTCTTGGATTCGCCAAGATTACCGACAAAATAAATCAAGCGCAGACGCCGTAGCGGTGTCCAGATTCCTCCCGCTTCCACAACTATCACGGCACTTACTACATGAGATGTTGCCGCTTATGTAGAGCAGAAGAGGTTCACCTGGCGCCACGAGACTAAGACTGGGAGTGGAGAGAAACACCTTGAGTTCTTCAAGGCCTCAGGCCTCTCGCCGCCCAATCAAAGCGATCCTCGCTTCTTAAGGAGCTTGAAGAAAGGCATTCCCTGACTCCCAACCGTGAGATAAACCTCGCCAAGCGCTACCATGCATCCGGTGAGCTTTTGGACCTCCTTTTGGCTGGTAGGCAGGCCATTTTCATGATGGCTCCAATTTTCTCCTGTTCGGCTCGATCCCACGATGAGAGACGATGAACCCGAGTAGTTTCCTAAGAAACTCCAAAACACATTTCTCGGGTTTAGCCTCATCCGAACGCCCTTAGACTTGCGAACGCCTCGCCAGCCTGAGGTAAGGCTATCTTGTGTCTCAAGGCTTTAACTACCACATCATCCACATAAGCTTCCACATTGCGCCCGAGCCGATGGTGAAAACACGCTGCACGGCGCAATGGTATCGCTGCGCCAAGCGTTTTGAGCCCGAACGGCATGGTGACATAGCAATATGCTCCGAATGGAGTGATAAACGGTCTTCTCGCAGCCTTCCTCTCGGCCGGATTTGATGATAGCCTGAATAGGCGCCCGTAGCCGAGTAGCCGAGATCCCAAGAAGGAGTCTATCACCCGATCAATACGAGGGAGACCAAAGGGATCTTTCTGACAAGCCTTGTTGAGGTCGGTGTAATCAACACACATGCGCCAGCCTTTATTCTTCTTCTCGATTTACAGTGGTTCGCCAACCAATGATGATACACTTCTTTGATGAAACCCGCAGCCTAGCAAATGCCTTTGTGATCTCCTCTCGATGGCTTCCCGACGATCTTGAGCGAACCGTCAGAATCCTTTGCTTGACGGGCCTGGCGGATTGGTTTACATTCAAGGCGTGCTCGATCACCTCCCTGGGACCCCGGCATGCTCTGACGGCTTCCGTGCAAAGACGCCTTGGTTTGCCCGCAGAAGGTGACGAGCGCTGCCTTCCTATTCCTCCTCGAGCCTTGTCCCGATCGAGACGGCTCGCGCCGGATCGGACGGGTCGAGGAGAATCCTTTGGTGCCTTCCTGGCCGATCCCGAGTTCTCGCGGCCATGAGCAGGATATCGCCTCCAGCCTTGTCAAAATCCGCCTCTTGACTTAATCCTTTCCCCGACCCCGCCGCTTCCAGAGACTCGCCATTTCGCAGCCTCTCCTCGTCGCAAGAGAAAGATCGCTTAACATCGCCAAGCAGAGTGATAATACCACTGACCCGGCATTTTCAGCATCGATACGCCAGAGTGAGGCACCGCCATGAACTTGGCCACCGGGTCTCCCAAGATGGCGTGATACGCCGCCGCTAAGTCCGCCACCTCGGCTAAGGCTCATCCGAGTTGTCCCTTGCGCCGAACGTGACTAGCAGAGTGATTTGTCCGAGTGGTATCGCCGACGCCCGGTATCACTCCATGAAAAGGCGACGACCCGTGTTTGAGGTCGCACCGCGATCCCCATATCATCGAGTGTCTTCACGAAGAGGACGTTGAGCCCACTCCCACCGCCAATCAACACCCTTGAGCTTGATGTCGCGACAACCGGCGCCAAGACCACGGGTATCCGCCGGAATGGGACGCGATCGGGTGATCCGCGCGGTCGTAGTTATTGCGACTCGACCACCGGACATATCGGGGGTCTCCGCTTCATCGCACAGATGTCCCGAGCGGTGAGCTTTGCTTCCGCTTGACTCATATGCGCCGAACCCCGAATATGTAGTTAAGCTCGAGGTCGACTTCCCGATAGTCTTCCTCACTTCAGGGAGAAGAGGCGGTTTGGCGGCAAGGCGGACCACTCTGACCTTGTCCACCGCCTCTTGCTCTCTCTCGCGGCGAACCTCTTTAGGGTGAAGCAGCCCTGGCGGCATGCCTCCTTCTGATGGAAAGGGCAGGTGAGTTCATAACCTTATCATATCCATCCTCTTTGAGAGCGCGAGGATGAGCTCTGCAAATGATCGCCACCACTTCTTCGCTCTTGGCGCTTTCTTTTCTTTCCGCCGAGGGGTTCAGACTTATCCTTCCTCATCACGCTGCCCGCCAGAGCCTCGAGGCTGAAGCGTAACGGTCCGCTAGGGCGAACAGCTCCTGACCGACGTGGGTGGCTTCCGGACATCTTCTTGATGAGGTCGGGTCGCCGACTCTTTCTCGAAGGCAGCTATCACAATCGCATCTCGTGACGCCCCGAACGGTGCTTTTCCTGCTCATGAAGCGCTTGACTAACTCCCTGAGGGATTCATTCCTCCTTTGGTGTAGCTGGTATAGGTCCCAAGGGGTGCCTGGGCGCCAGAAGTGCCTTGGAAATTTGAGATGAATCAGCCACACGTATCTCCCCAGAATCTATAGAGTTCGCTGAAGTCCTGGTGAGCCATGCTTGGGCCAGGCGAGAGGGTAACCGGCAAGTAGTTTGCCATTACTGATCCTCTCTGCTGCCCTCGATCGCAGAGCGTATACTTGTAGCCAAGCTCTCCGGTCCCTCTCACCGTCGAACCTAGTGATGCCTTTAGGATTAAATCCATCGTGCCAAACCACTCGGCGAGGTGAGGGGTAAACGACGAACCCTTCGATGACCCCGCGATACTTCCGGAGGTGATCGACGCGAGGGGATCGCGCTTGGCGATTTCGCGCTCGCTGAAGGATGCCGTAGCGCCATATTCGCTTCGGCTTGACGGCGCGTTGTTCCTCCCTTTCTGGCCGCGCGCTCGCGCCGAGGTCTCGAACGGAGGTCGCGCCGATGCCGTGGTCGCAAGTCGCCTCCGCTGGGTAGAACATGATGTGTCTAGCGGGCTTCCGACTGACCGGCCGGCCGGTCGCCTGGTCCTCGCCGACCACGTGATGCCTCCTTCGCCGGCCGGGTCGGTTTGGGCATGCCGGATAGTCGCCGCCGCCACCATGGCCTTTACTTGGGCCATGATCGGGCAATCGGGTCATCCGCCTCAAAGATAGGGGTCGTGGTATCCAGGAGTGTCTTGGAGGCGACGATATTCGCCGTGGGGTACGAAATAGCCTGGTCCCCATCTTGGCTTGCGAATGTCTTCATTGACAGCCCGGCGCGTCCCGAGAGTACGCGCCACAAGATCGTGCTCACCACTCGGCCTCCTTCCAAATCCGGGCGATCGAGGTGTCGGTTACCGCCGCGACCGCCCGCGAGCCTTCGACATACAGACTTCACAGAAATTCCAGCAGCCTCTCTAGGCTTTCTTCGACTCCGGCCACGAGGTGGGTGAGTCTCGAGAAGATAAACCTAGGCGCTGGGGTGCCGAGTGGCTTGGCGGTGAGAACACCCACCCTTCGTGCCTCTGGCGCCCTCGAGCCCGACTCCGCTGCCAGAACGGGTCTTCGGATCGCCGGAACCTCACCGCTGTAGCGCGTTCCCTTTAGAGAGAGAAAGGCTTCCGAGGTCGTTGGAGATGAAGGTCAAGCTTCCAAACCTAAGACCTGCCCGAAGAAGATCAGGAGACTTCGCTGCCGCAGCCCATCAAGCTTGACGAAGATCTTGACACAAGCCCCTACTCGGCGCGCCAACCGCCGACGATCCGCTTTCAGCAATAGGATTTGTGATTCTAGGGATTTGTGCGGATCTCGAGCTTGATGGTAACACAGATGCGGGGCAATCTGCTTTTAGACAGTTCGGCTCTCTGAGGAGATAATACCCTAGTCCTGTGTTCTTGGATATATTGTCCGCCTCTTCTTGTTTCTCCTCTTCCCTTATATACCGGGGAAGAATACACGATAGATGGGTGCCACTGTGCCTCGAACATGGTGGCCTGGACGACATGTCCCTTGTCCTTATCCGCCTTCACGCCTACGCCTTGGAGAGGTGGTTATGCTTTCTCCGACTCCACGCCGCCGCCTTGTCGTTCCAAAGATCCGCAGGTTCCGCAAAGGTCGATCGCATGCTTCGCTCTCGGCGGGTTGTTAGGCGGGGCGCCAAGCTTCCTTGAAGGATCAGAGTTGTCTTGGGGAGCAAGTCAAGGTCTCCTCCGGGCCCGCTGTGGTGCTTCGGGCTTTGCTTTATTCCGCCTGTCAGGCCTGGTGTAGGCCCTCTTGCGGGACCCTGCCTCTCGACATCCCACGACGCCGATCCATACGTGACTTGACGGCTGGAGCCTTATAAAAGGGACAAATCATGAAGGCAATGTAGATCAATCTCAACACAACACACATCTACTTTTTACAAGCCCTTTTACATCGCTTTAGACTTACAAGCCTTCTCGCAAGTCGATGTAATCAACAGAGTTGCGATCGCCGATTGTTGGTTTTGGCCGATTTCACCCCAGGTTCGACCGCTTTGTTTTGTTGCGATCGCCTTCTCAAAGCCGATTATGCCTTGTATCCGGATTAATCGCCAGGTTAATCTAGTTATCTCCCTGATTGGCTTTTAGCCGACTAGTGTCAAGCCGATAACCTTCATCTTTATCGGCTTTGATTGCTTACTATCTCTACCTTGTCAATTCCAGGTCAAATTGACTGGCACGTCTCGCAAACTCGGTGTTTGTCTTGTGTGTTCGAGGCTAGAAACCCTGCTTCACGTTTTTAGCGAACAAGATCTTTGGGATGGTTTTTCATTTGGTTGAGTCCAATTCACCTAGACTTCCTGCATGCCTCGATGGACCTCTCACCTTATGCTTTAGGGTGCTATTCCTCTCTTCTTCTCGGCTGAGCTCACTCATAGTCTTTAAGTCTAGCAGTGTTGGGCCCCTGGGTAGACAGGTATGTGTTTGCTCCTGGTTGGAGTTGGAGATGTAGCTTTCCTATATAAGTCATATGGGGAAGGTGAGAGCGAGTCTTAGTGTTAGTGTTTCTCTTCATGTTATCTATGCTCCTAGACTACCCATTTATTAGTTTCTTGATTCCTTCACCTCATTTCTGTCTTTCTGGTTTTAGTTGAGTTCAATTCGTCTTTTTGAATCTAAAATTGCTAATAACTCAACTTGAATCAGATTTTGTGCTTAATCGACTCACTTGTTGAGGGGGAGCTTGGAATTGATTCTCTTGCATTGCATATAGACTTCTTTTTCATTTACGAGCTTTGTCTATTATGCAATTGATAAAATTGAGATATGTTGCACCTAGCTACTTTTCTGAAGATATTTGCTAATCTATGTCATATCCAATTTGGTATATCATGTGAAACTAGCCAACATTTTAAAATTGAGCTTTCCTGAAAACTTGATGAAACTTGGCTTTTACTTGCTATACTTCTTCACTAGATGCTTATGCCATGCTTATTGAAATAGTGGGTTTCTACTAGAGTCCCTAGAGCAACTTGGGTTAACTACATTATTTCATTCTAGAATCCTCAACAATGCTCATGAATCTAAGTGCTGAAAATACAAATTGACTCTTTTGTGCTAAAATTGAACTCAACACTCTTCATTCATGAGACTGCTTCCCATTGCACTTGGGATGAACTTGGAATGAAGTGTGTATGACCAAAACCACTCTTTTAAGCTTCTTGCTTGAGATGGTTGCTAATGGCTTGAGTCAATACACCGAAAAATGCAAAAAGAACTAGAGGAAGAGAGTGATGCCTAGGAGACCTATGTCGATGGCTCCTAGTCGAGGTTGTGTTTCTTTAGGATAAATTCTCTAAACCCTCAAAGGTTTGTGGAGGAGAGTGAAGCTTAGGCGGCCTTTGTCGATGACTCCTAGTCGAGGATGTGCTTCACTAAGCCTAACTCTCTCATACCGTTTTATGAGCATTAATCTTGTGAAATCATGTGCTGAAAAATTGGCTTAGAATTGATTTTGCAAAATGTGTTTGTGCATGTGTTTGACAAGTTGACAAGAAATAGTGTATCTTTTTCTTGTGCCGGGCCAAATTCTCAAAAACAGAGAGTTTCCCTTTTGCGCCGAACCAATTTTGTGTTTGCGCCGGACCAAGTTTTTGGATCTGCCGTGGACGTGCTTTTGAGCTCATGAGTCGAACTCAATCTTCCAAGAAACCAGTAAGTTTTGCATGTACGGCAGACAAACTTCTTTGGTCACTTTGAATGGCTTTTGAGGTTTGATTTGCATGTACGACGGACCGATTTTGTTTGTCCGTCGTGAATGTGTTTTCACTAATGATTTCTTCTTGGAACCGAAACTTTCACTTGTACAACGGACCGATTTTGTTTGTCCGCTGTGAATGGTTTTTTGAGTGCTTTTTCATGTGTACGCCGACCATATTTCCTTGTCCGTCAGGAATGCTTTTGCTCGATTAGTTTTGAGCAAAATTGGAATTGTGTTTGATTCATTTTTGGGATTATGAAATTTGTGAGAATTTCATGATGCTTCTTTGAAGTGGACTTTATGCAATGCTCGTGTGAGTATTTGCATGGATTGATGTGAGTCAAGTCGTGGACTTGTGCTCGAATTGTTTTGTGGTTTGTTCATGTGCAGTATTGCTCAAGACTAACGTGGTCGATGACGGACCTAACTAGGTTCATGGAGGAGCCGAGGTTCGACTAGGTTCAGAGGAACCGAGGTCTTGGTGATCAAGGATGTCATGCGCGGACGCTCGGCTAGGAGAATGGTGCACATGAAGAATGGTTAGTCACGTGAGAATGGCAGGAGGTCATTCAAGGCAAAGTGTTAGTCACGTGAGTATGGCAGGTGGCCATACGCTGCAAAGTGTTAGTCACGTGAGTATGGTAGGGTTGCCATACGCTGGCAGTAAGAGTTGTACTCGGCCAGGTTGGGCCAAGTAGAGTTGTGTTGGATACATTCCTTCTAGGAATAGGAATCGTATTCTAACTCCTTGTGGGTTGGTCCTTTAAATAGAGGGGTTGTCTCCTCGTTGAAGGGCATCGAATCAATTGAGCCGAGAGCATTGAGAGCCTCAAGCTCAGTTTTAGGGTTTGTACTCTTTGATGAGAGTACTTTAGACAAAAGAAATAAAGATCAATTCTTCTAGTTCCTTGTGTGCTACAATATTCTCTTTTGGTTCTTGTTTGCATACTTGTTCTAGTTCTAGATTGGTTTTTGTTCTTGAGTTTCATCTTGATTTGATCCATCAAAACCTCTCTAGGTATCGATCTAGTGTTCCTCAAAGTCTTGTTGATAAATCTTTGTTATTCTTGATCAATCTACAAGTTTCGATTAGATTGATTTTCGTTAAGTTCTGGAACAGCAAGCTTATGAAGCTCATAACTTTTGATCCGTAAGTCTGATCGAGCTGATTCTTTTGGGTTCGATTCGTATTGAAATCTAGTTTCTCGTGTCCAAATATCAGATCAATCTAATGGTTGATCTCCGGGAATTCTCATTTTACCGAACCTCTATCATTCTGTTTTTGTCTAAAACGAGGCAATTATTTGGTTCTGCTTTTGGGGTGAACTTTTAGTAGATCAAGAATTTGGTTTTAGCTTCCGCAAAATCATTCACCCCTCTGATTGCTATATTCAGATACTTCGATCCTACAAATCTAAAAATTTGCATTTAAAGAGATGATTGAGCATGAGGCTTCTCTTATGGACTTGTAGTTTCCCAAAGTGTTGACTAGGTTGAACTCTAGTATATCCATTTGCTCGCTTGGTTGGCTTTGCTTCTAGTCTTGAAGTTAGGCTAAGTGTTGCTATTGTTGAAATCATGCCAAAATAATATAACTTCTTTTGAGCTAGTTAGCAAAAATTGAAATATGCCATTGATATGACTTAGGATGACATAATCTCAACTTGAGTAGCTTGGTGTCATACTTCGTCTAAGTGGTCACTTGCATAATCCTCAAAGCTCTTCTAAGTTGCATTTTATGCAAAAATTGTTCCTTTTGATGAATATATTGACAAAAGAGGGAGAAAACATAGAAAAGGCATGCATCTTAGAAAATTAAAAATGCTTTCATGATCATGTTGAACAATTGTCCTTGCATTTGGATCATGAGCAATTTTGAGCTTCTAGGAGGATTTCTTGGTTTTTGGAGCTCTTGTCGAAAAATTGTTCTTTCTTGTGTTGAGCTCCGAGAATCTTTTCATCTATTTGGTCATGATCTTTCTTTCTCTTTCAATTGGACCAAATATGATTTTACAATCAAATTGCTTTTCTTCCTTTGTTTTCAAACTCAAATTTATGACTTTCGTGTGGTTTGTCAATATACTCATCAAGGGGGAGATTGAAGGACCATGTGGAGATCCATCCATATTTGTGATGAGTATTTGACTTTATTTGAGCAAGGTGTACTGTGTTTGAGTTTGATTTGACTCGGTATTGCATGTTTGAATTAATGATAATTGTGGACTAACATGCAGGAAGAAAAAGGTATGTGCATTGGGGTATGTGCAAAATGGTTTGTTCCTTGTGGTACAGTTCCCGAGGCAATATGGTCGTTGGTGAGTACCGGACTGGGTTGGGAGAACCGAGGTCCTGAGCTATCGAGGATGCCGACGAGATGGTTGGGCACAAACCAGGATCACTTGGATAAACATGGAAATGGACTTGAGGTGGCTCAAGGTTTCCTGCTCGGGTTGAGGCTCAAGAGGAGGAAACTGAGCTGGCCAAGTCCAATGGTTGAAGGCCCGTTGCATCGGGTTGATCGGGTTGTGTTTAAAACCCATGTATGGCCAATGTGGCCCATGTAAAGCCCATATGTGGGGTGAAATGAGAGAGATAATCCTAGCCCTTGGTGGAGTGCCCTAGGGTTTGTGACTCATTCAAGGGTGGTAGGTGGCCTTAGAGTAGTATAAATAGAGGGGAGGTGTCCTCCCTCACTTGAAGGTTTGAGTTGCTCCTTTGAGCTTTGCCCACATGAAGTGAGGCTTTGTAAACCTTTCAACCAGAAAATACAAAGATTTTCTTTACATTCTTGTGAATTTAAATTCCGCATTTACATTATGTCTTTACTTTACGCAATTTAAATTCAGCATTTACTTTCCCGCATGTAAATTCTCGCAATTTATTTTCTCGCAATTTGGATTTGCCTCCTCTCCTTCTAAATGTCATTGATCAAGGATGTCTTGAGGGTGCTCATTTGGTTTTACATCCTTCTTGCACCCTAGAATAGACTAGAGATCAAGTTTCTATCAAGATTGCAAATCTGTCCTGAACATGTTCTTCGCACAACAGTCAGTCTTTGATTTTTAGAAAAATATAGAAAAATCTTTCTTTATTTATTCTTATTGGAGAATGTGCATGACTCATATATACATCTGTGGAAAAATTTTGGAGTCCACTGGTTGCACCATTTGGGAGCTATGAGGTGAAAACCGAGCCCCAAAATTCCTAATTGAAGATCCTGACTGTTCGTAGTCCTTGATTTTTCCTGATTTTTGTAGATATCTTTTTATGTTGATTTTTGGTGGAGTGCTTCATGACTCATCTTCTCACAGGTTGAAAAATTCCCAAAAATTTTGGAGTAACATAAGTCCATCATCCACCTGCTCTAATTGAGGACAATTCCTGAAAAATCTGCTTTTGCTTTTCTAAAAGAGGCTTTTGTGTTTTGGCTTGATCTCTTTTAGAAAAGAAGTATTTGAATTGATCCCTATTTGATTTGGACACTTGACATCCAGGATTGTGATTTGAAAATCCCTCACATGATTCATGGTTCTCATCCCTGTAAGCTAGGGATAAACATAGTTGTCTAGTCATTCCCGATTTTATGGTTTTTAAGTAGTTTGAGGAGCACCATCTTCTTTGCGGGATTGTCTTGAGTACTTTGAGTGGGGGAAATTTTATTTGGGATCATCCACCCCCCTCTGATTGCCATCTCGGTATTTCAGTTAGCCCGACCAAGCGGCCGCGAAGTCCTACCCGGCGCGAGGCTACGGGTCTCCGGAGCGAAGGGACGGGTGGGACGTTAGCCCGACCAAGCGTCCGCGAACTCCTACCCGGCGCGAGGCTACGGTCTCCAGAGCGAAGGGACGGGTGGGATGTTAGCCCGACCAAGTGTCCGCGAAGTCCTACCCGGAGCGAGGCTACGAGTCTCCGGAGCGAAGGGACAGGTGGGACGTTAGCCCGACCAAGCGTCCGCGAACTCCTACCCGGCGCGAGGCTACGGGTCTCCGGAGCGAAGGGACGGGTGGGACGTTAGCTCGACCAAGCGTCCGCGGAGTCCTACCCAGTGCGAGGCTACGGGTCTCTCGGGTTTAAGGGACGGTGGGACGCTTGTTCGACCAAGCGCCCGCGAAGTCCTTTGGCTCAATTACTCGGGACACTAAATGGATCTTCACTCATAAGGGCTTCTGTTACTTTATTGATAGAACTTTATACATTCTTCGTCTCCGTGTTTCACTGTTTATGGGTAGAACTTCTTAAGAGCGTCTGTGTTCCAAGTTCTTGGTATCTCTTCACCGTCTGGTGTAATGAGCTTCTGGGCGCCTTTTGGTGGTGGAATCTCTGATGATGTATGGCCCTTCCCACGTTGCCTCCAGCTTGGCGAAGGCCGGGTAGCTTTTGAGCAAAGACATCTCTAGGATGTAATTCACGCTTTACTCCTTTTGCCGAAGCTTCGCAGATTGAGGTCGCCGCTGCAGACGCCTTCATGGTCTTTAAGGCTTGAAGTTTACGCTTCACAAATCATGCATGATGTCGATTTCCTCGTGGATTGGGGCCTTGATTATCCGAGAGACTTTGCATGGACTTCCGCTGGGAAACGGCCTCCTCCTCGAATATGAGCCGAATCGAGAACCCAGCTGCTCTTGATACAGAGGTACGAGTTGCCCACAACACATGAGAAAGCTCATCGTGCCATAATCCTTTTGTCGAACCATAGATCCTCCGAAAGGACTCCAGATGGCCTAGAGGGGGTGAATAGGAAATTTTAAAACCTTTAAGATCTATTAAGCGATGGTTCATGATTTGAGACAGTAAAATAGATTGAGCACCAAAGACAAGAAACAAGTATCAAGAAGTAAAGATAAAAATGCATGCACAAAACACAGAGACAAGAGAGATTTTCATCGGGTTCGTAGATAAAACTCCTACATCCCCGTTAGAGCATTTCCTCGTAAGTTTTGCTCCACCAAAGAACTAATCAGAGTAATTATGGTTTTGTCACTAATGTGACTCTTTTACCACTCCTGAGGTGAGTCCAAACCTCTCACAATGATAGTGGCCTTCCACAATCACAGCTTGGACAAAGTTGCACTACAACCACCATCGAACTGCCTAGGAACAGCTAGTTCTAAGAGTAATAGACCATCCACAAGCCCTGTCTCTTGGTTCACTAGACACTACTGAAACTAGACTTCACTTGGAGTTGTAAGAGTGTAGGATTTTGCTTTCAGAGTTTGAGCTTGGTCTCTTTGAGGGCTTTTGAGCTTTTGGGATGCTAGATGTCAAAGAGATGTAAAAGTTCTACTTTTGGTGAGCCTCTGAACTGTTTAAATATGCTACATGAAGAAAATAGCCGTTATTGGCAAAAGTAGCCGCTTGCCAATGTCGATCGAAAAGACAACTCAAAATGATTGTATCTCGACAAGGTTTGACAAAGTATACAAGAGGCTCAATGTACTCCTGACTCCAAATCAGCTTAAAAATGATTTACATCGACCAAGAAGAGGTGGTCCGTAGGACACATGCTTTGAGCAAAAACTAGGCCGCTGTGAGACAATGAAGGACACGTTTATGACAGACCGAAAAACCTGGTCTGTCGTAGAAGCTAAACTTACGGGTTATGAAACAAGAAGAGAATTGGTTTCAACAAAGAAACCAAGAAGTTTTACGTTTACTCCGGACCAAGAAAGGTGGTCTGATGTGAAAGGAAGATTTTTGGTCCGTTGTAAACTTAATGCACTCAAATTGGTTTCAAGGGAAAGGCTATCTGCACCGAACCCAAAAACTTGGTCTGGCGTAAAAGGGAAACGCTTGGTTTGAGTTCAGTTAAGGAAGCATTAGTATTTGACTTGAAAGGGATATGAACTCAAAACCAGATATTTAGAGGAATTTGAAAGAATTGAACTAAGCTCCAAGTAGTCTCAATAAAAAGTCCTAAGAACCAAGATTTTGAACTTATGCATAATCCCTCTTTATAGTACGGTTGACACCTAGAACAACACATCTAAAAGACTTGAATCAACTCCCAAGTCAAATAACTAGTAACAAGAAAACCTTAATCTTGATCCTCCTTTCCGATGAAATCTAATAAAACTAATTTAGTTGATCATCAAGCACCAAAACCCAATAATCATTTTAAATAATCCATTAGGGGGCCTAGATGCTTTCAAATTTCTTCTTAATGCCGCCGAGGAGCAATCCGCTCGCCGCTGAACCGCCCGTTAGGATCGAGGATGGCCCACCGGGCCGGGCGCATCGTTATCCCAAGGCTTTTACAATAATCGCAGAATTTCTTAGAATCGAATCGATCCGCTTGTCGGTTACAATTTGGAATGGGACCCCATATCTCGCATACAATAGTCTTCCATAGAAATTTAACGGCCGATCAAGAGTTATTCTTGCACCGTTCTCGCCTCAATCCATCGGGAAAAGTAATCGATGGCGATGATCACGAATCGATGGTTAGCTCAGGCTTTAGGAAGTGCCCCAACACATCCATCCCCATTTGGCGAAGGGCCAAATTGGGGCACCTGACGAGCTCACCGGGGCGCTTTTTTCTACTTTGTCATCCATTGACACGCATGACAATGTCGCATTATCTCGCCAAAGATCTTGCAACGCCGAGGCCAGAGAGCCCCATTCAAAATACTTTTCCCATGAGATTCTTGGGGCCTCGTGTGCCCCACAAGCCCCTTGGTGTACTTCACGTAGGGTCCGTGATCCCTCTTCATGGGATATACAATGGAGCCATGGGGCGCAGTGGTCACAAGGAATGTAAGCCCATCATTGATGGCATATTTCTTCACTCGCCTCAAGGCACTTTGCTTGTGCTTCATTATTTGGTGAAGTCCCTCGAGGAGATAGTCGATATCTCACTCCTACAGCCTCGCCGGTCGCCGAGCTATGAGGTTCACCTGAAGGAAGGGAAGCGCGCGAGTACCTCGAAGAGTACCACCGTGAGGCAAGATCCTCTGCTGGTGGCGATCTTCGCCAGCTTAGTCGGCTCATTCATTTTGGGCTCTAGGTATTGCAACAATGGTGAACCCGACGGCTTTTCTCCATCATCCGCATCGCTTCGACGCACTTCAAGCCGCCGCCCTTCACTTGGTATTCCTTTGAGACATGCCCTTGGATAAGCTTTGAATCGGTGTATATAATGGCTCTTTGCCCCCATGGTCTTCGCTGAGCCCCAAAGAAAAGCGCCAGACTACCACGCTTGTTAGTGGAAGGAAAATCTAGTCTTGCTACGAACTCGGCTTTTTCTCCTCCGGGAGATTTCACCACCGCAGCTGCCCCTGCTCCACTCACCCCCCATGATCCATCAGAGTTTATGGATCACACCGTCGAGGCGTCGTCATCTTCACGAGACGGGGAGGTCCATTCCACCATGAAATCAGCTAGGACTTAGCTTTTTATGGCGGTGTGTGTGGCACTATAGTTAGCTCGAAGGGCGCCAACTCGACTGCCCATTTGCTGACACGCCCAAAGGCTTTCCTGCTGGATAGCATCGAACCGAGAGGATACACCGCAAGATTTGATGCGATTAGCTTGGAAGTAATGGGGAGTTTTCGAGGCCATCACAGGCATGTGCCAATTTTTCCATCTCAAGTATCGCACTTTGCTCGCAAAGGCTTCGTAGACAATATATCTGGTGTTGTTTTGCACCTTGTGGTCTCACCAAGATTGTGCTTACTGTCGTGGCTTGCCGCTAGGTACAATGTAAGATCCTCACCTTGCTTCGGCTTTGTAGGATAGGAACTTCCATGAGCCTTTGTTTTAGTCTATCAAAAGCGTGTTGGCATTCTTTCGTCTGTGCGAAAGTACTACTTGAACGTAGCTCTTGAAGACCGGGCAGTTTTGCTCCGCTAACTTTGGTAAGGATCGATTTAGCACTGCAAGTCGCCCCACCAATCGCTGTACCTCTTTTAGGTTTTTTGGCGAGGCCATGTCTTGGAGGGCTTTTATCTTTTCTGGATTGGCCTCGATGCCTCTCTGAGACCAGGAAGCCTAGAATCTTCCCCGCGTCTACGGCAAAGACACACTTGGACGGGTTGAGCCTTACTTTTTTCATCATCAAAGTTGTCGGCTGTTTCCTGAGGTCTGCAATATGGTTTTCCTTCTTCTCGCTCTTGACAATAATATCATCGACTTATGCTTCCACATTCCTTCCCAACTGATTGGCGAAGATCCTGGAGATGAGTCGCGCGAAGATTGCACCCGCATTCTTGAGGCCGAAGGGCATTCATATGAAGCAATACGTGCCGAAGGGGGTGATGAACGCTGTTTTATCTTCGTCCTCCTTTCGTGATATATGCTTGGTGATAGCCGTAGTAGGCATCGAGGAAGCTCATTCTTTCCGACCGAGGTAGAGTCAACGAGTTGATCTATGCGGGCAGGGGAAGTCATCTTTAGGACATGCTTTGTTCATGTCTCAGAAGTCGATGCACATTCGCCAAGCCCCGCCGACTTCTTGACTATGACCACATTGGCCACCAATCAAGATGAAGGGCTTCGTGATGATCCCCACCGAGTAGCTTGTCCACCTCTCGCTGCGGGCCACTTGCCTTTCCACCGCGAGCTTTCTGAGCTTTTGCTTTCTAGGCTTCGCCCGTGCTAATGGCAAGGGAGTGTTCGATGATTTCCTTTGGACCCCGAGGAGATCTTGGGGCCCACATGCTAACAAAGCCTCAGACTCTTGGAGAAGCCGTGATCGACATTTCTCTTCACTGTGGATTGCACGCGCCGAGGGTCACCGCTTTTCTCGCCTCGCCACAATAGCGCCTGCTTTGTTTCCCGAGGTTGTGGCTTGGGGGCCATTACCTGGGAGGATTTTCCATATCTATCTTCCTTGCGAGCCTCGATCCCTCGCATCGTGATGACACCTCGACGGAAGGAATTTTCATGCATAGGAACCCGTGATGAATGATGGCTCCTATAATCGCCAACGAGCCCCTACCAGATAGCGTTATATTGGAAAGGCATATCCACCACGCCAAATGTTACACAGCTTGGTGACGCAGCATGTGGCCTCGCGAAGGTGACCTCCAATTCCACTTGACCTAAGGTGCCGACAAAGGTTTCCCCAAAGCCCATTAAAGGTACCTCCGACTTCTTCAACCTGGCCTTGAGGGTCATCATCTCGACGGAAAGCTTCCGCAAACAAAATGTCCGCCGCGCTTCCTCCGCCTATTAGCACTCGACGCACATCGCAATCGGCAATGATTGCGGTCACCACCAAGGAGTCTTGATGTGGGAAGTGCACGCCATCAAGATCTTCTTGTGTGAAGGTGATCGCTCAAATCGCAACGGAGGAGGAGCAATTGATTGATCCCAACGTGATTGATTTGCCTCGCATAAGCCTTCCTTTGCCTTTTGACGAGAGATGCGATGAAGAACCCCGGCGATAACATTGATGACACGACGGAGATGATTTATCCCTCCTCGAGGAGGGGTGCCGACGCTCTACCGGGTTGCCTCGTGGCTGAGGGTGTGTCCCGCTTTCTTCGCTGGCCTCAAAGCACCGATATCCTCAATCACTTTGCAAAGGCATAGTGTCATGGGTGTTGTTCTCACCATGATACTCATGTGGTACCGCTTTGTGCTTGTCCTTCCTCTTGATCATTCGAGTTCCTTCATCTTGCCTTTCACTACCGATAGGGCTTTTCCTTTGTCGCCCGATTGTCGATCACCGACATCTCGCCGATCGCCTCGCCATCAATATAATGTATTCTTCTCTTCGCCTCTTTTGATGACTCGTTGTATCGCCCCTTCGCCCCACCTGGGTGGGGATCCTTCCCCGCCTCTTTATGGGAACCAGCTCTTGGGCTTCATGTCGGGCTCGCCATCCTCGCGGAGATTGTCTTCCTCCGCTCAAGATACTCTCTCATTTTTGCAAAGAGTTCCTCCACAAAGGCGCACCTCTTTATGAGCGAGCCTCTCTCGCTTAACGGTCCCTTCAGAGGGCCACATAGTGCCGCATTGATGATGGTGGTATCGCCGACACTCTGATCTGCATTTAACTCGAAAAGCGCTGAAAATAACTTTTAAGTGTTTCCTTCACGCTGCCTAATTGCGAATAGATCACTTTCCTCTTTCATCCCGCCGAAATTGCCTTGAAAGTTGCCTTCCAACTTGCTACGAGCCGTGACTAGCCTTTTGATCGAACCGACTCAAATAAGAGTGCCAAGACAAGGCGATGCCTTCAAGCGCCAGCAAGAGCCCCTTTGCCTTAATATCATCATCTCCCCCCACGGCCTCCACCGCCGTATCGTATACACAGAGGAACTCCCTGGGATCCGTCTTGCTGTCATACGGTTTAATGGTAGGGAATTTGAAGCTTCCTGGGGAAGGCCATTTTTTGGCTCGTAAGTGGAGGCTGAGGGGGTTTGGGTCATCGTCCTCCCTGATTGCCGCCGCATATGTTGGAGATAGCACTTCACGACTTGGGCTTTCATCTTGTAATTCGTCTCGCCCCCAGTATTGTTGTTCTTGCAAGCGCCTCACCTCCGCCATGAGCTTTTCATTAGCCTCCATCGCCTCAGACGCTGAGGTCGAGTTCCCCCGAGTCCTGGTCCCTTCTTCGATGACCTCTTCGCCCCATGAGTAACTTGATGGCGAAGTCGGATGTGCCGACGTTTCGCTTCATCTCCACCCTGTCGAGGTCGTCCCAAGACGCACCGGGGCCACTGCTTTTGGAGCTCGCTATGCGTGTCGCCGCTTAGGGTCTCAGGAGGTGATGCTCCCACCGGGCCGGGCGTCCGATTTTCATCACCCTCGAGTTGTGGTGGATCGCGAGATTGGCCTCGCAGATCGCCTTGATCCTTCCGCTCTTGTCGCCGCTGCCGCTCCTTGGACGCTGCTCCTTCTTCGTGGCATGGTCGCCGAAAGTTTTTTTTTTGCTAGTCGGAGAGCAGTGGTTTCACCTTGCAGCTAGGATATCCCCACAGACGGCGCCAGTGTGGCGGGTTGAATCCGCCTTGGTTCGTCTTTGCTCCCTCTTTCTTTTTCTCATGTAATCTCGAACCACCCCCGTTCATCTCTTCTTCTCTCCTTTTGATAGGGTTCAGGAGGGGACATGCATGCACCGGTCGGCTTCTTTTTAATTGTCTCTGTCTTTGGGTCATAGGCTTTGTAACATCCCAAAATTTGCTTTTAATTTAATTAGTGTGTTTCTGGGTTTATTTGAATTTTTCAGAAGTTATTTAAAGTCCTCGTTGTTAACTCGGATGGAAGTCTATTGAACTAATCACGTTAAATAAATATCATGCATTTTTGCATAAGCATAAAATCCAAAATTTTGTTGATAATTAAGATAATTGGTAGACGAGAGTGTTCGCTTCAAATATTCTCAAAAAAAATATGTTATATAACCTAAGTCGTTGAGTTTACAAAAATTTGTACAGGTGTCTGATTTACAAAAAGAATTTTTAAGTAGAAATCAGACGTTTAAAAATCGCTAAACCAAATTTTGTTAAGCTCTACTCGCCTCCTAGTATTTTAGAGGAAATTTTCAGATCCCTAGAACCTTTTAGCTATTTTTTCTAAAATGTGTTAGCATGCATGTATATGTTTATCACGTGGGGTCATTCACAATATTGTTTTAGCATGTATACTTGTATATTGCGTGGAGGCATTAATTTCAATGAAACGCCCTGGCCGGTTTCATAATTTTTTTCCTCCCTCCATGCATGAAGCATTACGAGTCCCATGCATGAAACGTGGAGGCCGGCCGTTTCTTTTCCACTCAAGCCGTAGTCATTCCATTAATCCTTCCAAATTGCTCCAATTCCAATGCCAAAACCAAGAACGCCAACCGCTTTCCAAACTTTCCAAATGGCACTATTTCTCGCTTCCAGACGCTTTCTCCATTCCCGCTTGTTTCCATTTAGTCTTCACGCCAACACCTTCATCTATTTTCCATTCTCTCCTCACCTTTTCACGTTACTCCATCTCTTTTTTTTCCTGGTTTGGCTGCACTCACCATCCTTGCCGCTGGCCGCCGCTTATCATCGCCGCTGTCGTTGCCGCCGGTGCGCCGCTAACGCCTACATCGCCGCCGCTTGTCGCCGTTGCCGCTGATCATCGCCGCCGCCGCTGCCTCATCGCTGCCGCCGTTGGACATCGCCGCCACGGCCGCCGCCACCGCCGCTGCCGCTTCGCTCACGCTGCCGCCGCCGCCGCACTTCTCCGCCTCGCTTCTTCCGCCGACGATCCGCGCATCGCCTGGCCGCCGATCGGTACCTTTTATTTCTTTGGCGCGCACTCTACCTCTATTGGCTCGTTGATCCTGTCACAATACAGAATCGTGGTATATATATGTTAGTATATATACGTATAGGTTAGGCGAATGTGTTCAGAGTCAAGATATACATGTCTACATGTAGGTACTCTGGCCGATTCACGGTAGATATAGTCGCGCTTAGATGTATTCGGTTGCTACACGTAAAAATATATATCGTAGCATATTGTTTCTGTGATTTCTCTGCTATTAGATGCTAGCAGATGTATACGTGTGGATTTATTCGCTTGATCTGCATATATATGTATATTCGGCCGATTCGTAAGTATAAATTTTCTACATGCGTGTATACGGTTATATTAGGAAGTTTACATAGTTAAATACGCAATTTATATAGTTGTTTCGTTCCTCACGTGTTCTAGCCGAATAGAAGTATACACATATATATCGTGAACAAAGGCTCCTGCAAAAGGAAAACAGAAGTTAGTTTGTACATGAGTTTTTCGTAAAATTGTGGATTTTCTTTTTCGCTACAAATTCGCTTTTAAGTCCAAATCGATTGCAACAAATTTTGTTAATTAGTAAATATTAATACCTAGCTACACTAATTTTTCTGAAATTTTATAATCAAATCTATACTACTAAATTATTCATGAAAGTCCAATCTACTTAACTTTGTAACTCGCAAACTACATGTCCGAAATGTCAAAATAAATTTTATAAATCTTAGAAAATACGTAAACAAATTATCTGTAAGATTTCATGAAATTACAAACTAGTTTGAATTGTAGCATTCTCTAAATGTGTGTCGATGTTGATTTGCGTGTTTATTTGTTTATTTAATCACAGGCGCTGTAGACGCCGAATCGTGTGAGGGTGTCGATTTCGAGGAACAAGCTCAAGATCAAGATCTAGACCAAGACCAGCTGATATTTGAAGGCAAGTTGTGCTTTGACCATATTGCTCCTAGTTTTTGAAATGTATTTTGATTTAAATTATGCATGCTATGTTGATTAAAATGAATTAATTTAATTTGGGTAAAATAGTTAATAAACCTAATTGTTAACTCCACCCTTGATGATAATATTTGTATGCCATGTATCCATTGTTATCTTAAGTTGGTTTATTTAGTTGGATGTTAATATTGTGCCAACACTGAGGCTAGACCGTGAATAGTTGCTTAGCTATGCTTACGTGAAATATGTTTCAAAGGGCAAAATAATATTGACTAATGTTATATGGAATGAGTTTTGGAATCAAGGTAATCTTGCCACGTGATGATGTGAAGTGTAGATACCCTTGTGGTTCTACATGGTAATTGATGTTATTGTTGGCATGCTATGCAATAATCAAGCCGTGATAAATAGATTTAGACCGCAAGTGGCAAGGTTGATCTCGTGGGCCATGATTGGTACCGGAAAGTCGCTTTGGTTCTTTGGGTAGTCTTGCCCTGGTCACCCTAAGGACTTAACCTTGCAAGCCTTTGAACTGAGTCAATCGTGCAACCACATGTCTCAGAATGGGGCGGACCTAGTTGAGTAGGTTGCTAATAACTTGCATTTGGTACCTAAGGGTGTCAACTATACCTTTGTGTAGTTGAACGGGAGCGCATCGTGCTACGGCTAGGTACTCCTATCCAACGGTTGGTTGACCTATACTTCGCCTGCACTTTAGGAAGGGATAGTGTGCAACAACCTGAGAGGTCCACTTGTATAGTTAGAGGCTTCGAAGGCTTTGTTATGATCACTCATTCGCATACTCTTGTATGGCGATTCACGGCAGACGTGGTGAGTTGATCGTATCTTGTGGGTAAAGTGCATAACCTCTCGCAGAGTGTACAAACTATTCGAATAGCCGAGTCCACTGCATCGACAACGCCGGGATTACAGCTAAGGGTTAGATCTTTTAAAATAAAATGTGGGAATGGGTGGCCGAGTGCCGTAGACAATATTGCTAAAGTGATTTAGGCTTTGAGCCGAATTGTTTAAAAAGAGATTGATAACTTACTATATAATATGGTTTTACCGCTTTTGAATCTATTAATGTTGTTTAATTAAAGCAAAATGCTGTTTGAGGCAAAACAACCACTTAAGCCATTCCTTTGGAAGAAACCTCAGATATAGTAATAGGATTGCACCTTCAGGCATGACTTGGTCGAGTATGTTGTATACTCACCCTTGCTTCCAACAAAATCATCGCTTGAGGAGAAGACTACAACTTCAAAGGAGGAGAAGTTCCGCGAGGAGGCGCTTATCTAGGAGTTGAACCTTGTCGCTGCCTCGTGGCATGCTGATGGGAGTCACCGACGTTTTCATTCCGCTGCTGATTATTTACTTTTGTTATTGTAAGCCCTGCGTGGCAAACTATTTGTAAGGTGACCTTAAGGTCTTGTAACCAATTTAATTAATGTTTGAAGTACTTTATTATTAATTCCGCTGTATGATTGTGTTACTTCATCCTCGCTTAACTGCGGTGTACTAGCGTGATCCTCGACTAGTACGTAAAACACAGAGGGTCCGGATTTGCAGATTCGGTCCCGACAGCTTTTTCTCATGCAAGGCCCAGCCTTCATTTCCACCTGTCCCTAACCGAGGGCTAGCTGGGCCTTACGTGGCATTTTTTGTCCTTACTTTACATTTTACCCTTTTGTTTTATTTCCACCCCAAGGGCTTTGATGGGGTATCACGTGCTCTGGGGCCCTAGACTCCCCTGGCTACGCCTGGGGTTTCCTCGTGGCTCACAAGATGTTAGGTCCGAGCAGGCCCTACCCTCGTAACTTTACTGGGATGGAGGAGGCGAAGCTTCTCCGCCGACCCTCTCCCCTATTCTCCTCGCGGCTTCGGGTTTATTCTTGGTCCGGTTATTTTCGATTGCATGTCTTGGGCTTTCTTCGCCGCTTTGCCGGGGATCGCTTCAGGCAAGTGGTTCTTTCTTCGCTTGTAGGAGAGGGAATAGGTATAGCGGACATGTTTCCTCGATCCAAATGGAGGTGTGAGCCTGGCTTCGCCTGCCAAAGAGAGTGGGTTCATTGGGCCTACAACAATTAGGCATTAAAATCTATAAAGGTAGATCAAAAAGGATAATTGGATTAAGCCAAAGTACATATATTGACAAGGTGTTGAATAGGCTCAACATGCAAGATTCTATGAAAGGGTTCTTGCCCATGTCACATGGCATTAGTCAGTGCAAGAATCAGTGTCTTTCAACACAATATGAGCGAGACCACATAAATAAAGTTCCATATGCTTTAGCAATCAGATATATCATGTATGCCATGCTATGTACTTGCCCAGATGTCTCTACGCTTTGAGCTGCTACGAGTAAATTTCAAGCAGACCCTGGTGAAAGTCACTGGATAGTAGTTAAAAGCATCTTTAAGTACTTAAGAAGAATTAAGGATGTGTTCCTTGGGTAGTAAGGAAGAGCTCGTTGTAAATGGTTACACCGATGCAAGCTTCCAAACCGATAAGGATGATTCAAGATCGCAATGTAGATTTTTAAAATATGCAAAATAGCAATGGATACCAATGTGGTAGATCCATTGACAAAACCTATCCCACAAGCAAAGCATGAGGCACATGCTAGAGTAATGGGTATTAGATACCTGAATAATTGGCTCTAGTGCAAGTGGGAGATTGTTGGAAATATGCCCTAGAGGACAATCATGAAGATGATTGTCTTGCATTTATGTTTATATTGTTCCGTTAATAATGTCATGTTACAGATCATCAAGTATGTGATTTGATTGTGAAACTCTGTAATTTGATTATGACATTATTATAAATTGTCCCTTGTTTGATTATTGGTTGGGACATCACTAATCTTAAAAAACAAGCACATGAATTGTTTTGATAATCATGTTTCACGGATTATTGGTATGTGATACAATTCAATCATATGAATACATGTAAGTGTACATACTATATTGGACTGACCCGCTTATGAAACACCTTTTGATGATTTAATTAGTGTCATAAATTGTTTCATATAATGATAATGATTGATCTTTAGATCTGAGATTAACACAGTTTCCTACATGGGGATAGTATGCTTTGATGTTGTCTAACGTTGTTAGTAACTGGATAATCATAAGGACAACACTCGTATGCTTTGAATCATGTAAAGGGAAGTGTATGATCAAGATGGAATTTGTTCTCCTCATATTAAGGATATGATATCGATCGGCCACTCGATGAAATAGATTAAAGAATGTGCATGGCCATGCCGTAACAATTAAAATGTTAATTGATCGATCTTGTTAGTCTACTTCATACTATCCGTAAAATTGATTTAATAAAGGCAAGGATAACACACCCCAACCATGAGTTAAACCATGATATCAAAGTGACAAAGGGATTGACGCCGATTTTGTTAGATAAATGGCATTCATGCCATTTAGTTAGCCGTTATGTTTTGCTAGGAGTCGCCATGACTTATGAATCGAATGGAGTTTTTGGTTTATTGCCAACATTGCATGAAGCTATAGGGTCACACAAAAGATTAGGCCTAAGACATATTTATAATCTCTTCTCTCGTGAAATATATTCAATGCGATTGAACATGATATTTGGTCATCCCAAAAATATTATGAACCACGCTGCATAAAAATATGATTTTTGTTCAAAATACCGCAGACATTTTTTTCTCAAAACATCAGAGTAGCAATGAAAACATTGTTCATGCTTTGGAAGTATCAGAGCATATCGGCAGATTAATCGTGCACCTAACCTATGAACAAAGGTCACGTGTCTGCATCAGGCCAACCGAAAGTTGCTACCGTGATGTGTTGGCCATCAGAGCAACAAACTTGCTACAATATTTTGACTATAAATTTTGGTTCTGGTTCGTAAAATTGATGAAAAATTGAGAGAAAAAGAAAAGAAATGTGAAAAAGTTTCACCTGAACTAGATAAAAGATCATAAGAGTTGTATTGCACGGTGCTAGCTTACCGACATACGGTGTCGCCCTCATGTTCGTATGGATACCAAGGTCGTGGGCTCATGAAGATTCGATGTATCCATACCCCTACTACGCCCAGCGTTGAAGCTATGAGCTTCACGAGAGCTTCTAAAAACTTTGTATTTATCCTTTAGAATCACAAGACTCATTTATTGGTTTTAGTATTTTCTAAATCTTAATTCTAATGCATACGAGGTTCGAAAATAAAATAAAATTTTAAAATTTACTCTGTGATGTTCGCCTCGATTCTCAACAAAAGGATCAGACGACGAGCGTGTGGTTCGTTGAAAGATCAGTGTGCTTACGCATTATATGTGTCATTTCAAGAGCTACAAAGAAATAATTGCTGCGCTGCAAGATGTGGACACGTAGTCGCACTCGCACCAACCAGACGCTAAGCTAGTCCGTAATGCGTGTCATCACGATCGGCGAGTGGTGATCGTGACGCTGGCCACCGCTTAACACATGCGCCGATAGCCAGACCACATCACCATCGCTTCCTAGCGTAGCCGAGTCATGCGCCCGACGACTCCCATCGATTATTGTTGTAAAATAGGTTGTTTCATCCACGTCGATCGCCGGCAATCAACAAGAACACAACAAACACACGAACGAAGAACACAAGATATGGGTGAAACTCTCTCTTCTTTATTGATCAATGTGTGTACATACAATGGGAGGCACCTGATATATAGAAGAGGTATTAGGATTTGCTCACATATTAGAGATAGACTCCTAACCGTGATACTGTTAGAGTCATTATCTCATAACACTTCCCCATGGGAAAATACCGCAGATCGCATTTGTCTCGTTAAAAACTCCACTCAAAAACTCGGGAAAAAGAGATGGAGAAAAGAGTGCTTCACACTCGCTCTTTATGTTGCATTTGTTGCCTCATTAAAAACCTTTATGTGAGAAACATCAGGAAAACTCATAAAGGAAAAAAGAGTACAACTTATGATCTTCATGATCATGCAAAGGGATTATGGTTCAGGGTTTTACTTCCCCTAAACTATGTAAATCTCTAAGCCGCCTCATTCCAATGCTATTAACATATTTTTGGAAGGTGGATTTGGCAAAGATTTTGTGAATTAATCTGCTAGATTTTCACATGACTTAGTTTGCATTATTTTTATCTCACCATTCTTCTGGAGTTTGTGAGGATAAAAGAACTTAGGAGCAATATGCTTCGTGATATTTCTCTTTACATAACCCAATTGCATTTGTGCAACACAAGCATCATTATCTTCATAGATAATAGTAGGGGTATTGACGGTATTCATACCATATGACTTCTGGACATAGTTGATTACTCGTCTTAGCCAAACATATTCCTGTGAGGCTTCCTTTATAATCTCTCGAGTGGTCAGACTACCATGGAGGAAAATAAAAATCCATTCTCGGGATTTCTTCATGAATGCACAGAACATTATTCCTTCAGTGGACCATATTCCTTTTCAGAGGAATCTACTTAGTCGATTATACCACATCCTTATCGATCGCTTTTAATCCATATTCGGACCCAAATACATATGCGGTCACTACAATCATCAATCAGATTGAAAAGTTTAAGCTTGTCGCCATCAATATTAAATTTCTAACGCCATTCCACTCATTTCAGGAGAACAGATTTCATCGTAATCAATGATGGGTCTCTACTAAAACCCTTGTGCTACAAGCCTCGCTTATATCTCACCACCTGGATATTTTCATATCTCTTCGTGATGAAAATCCATTTGTTCATACGGGAATATTTTAGGAAATGTTATGTCAACAGACCAAGAACTTTCCTCTCATTAAGCTTAGCGCCACCTCAATTGCTTTTTCAGTGAACCTAGATGAGCGCTTTCCGCACTCGCCATGGACTTTGGTTCGATCCAGATTTTAGCAATTTTTAGAGACAAAATATGTCGATAGCTGTAGTCTTTCTTCATATATAATTCTCCTGTATCACCCAGGATATATCTTTATTAATTTCTTCCACCTCGTGATTTCCCACAACGATGAAGTTTGGGTGTTCACTTCCCAATATGGATTGTGCGCACAAATATACGCCAAGTTATCATCTTCGTGATGGATCACTTCAGGATGCCGCCATCTTTAGATGGCTCACTTCAGGATTTTCTCAACATCAGTCGACCTTCTTCCACTATCATAGGTAGTGTTCTCATTTATTTGGTTCTCCTTTTCATGACGTCTCCGCGGAATTGAGTCCCGTGCACCTGGAGGCCTCCTCATTTTATCATGAGGGTTAAGAGTGGGTTCAATATTCTTCTAGGATATTTTCACTCTTTCAGGTGCATATACTGCAGGTATATGAGATCTTTCCACTGCCTTATGATCAGTGAAGGCATTTGGCAGATTATTAGCTTATTGTTGTAGATTTATTTCGAACTTCAAGTTCGGTCTCTTTAGTGTGTGGATCTAAGGACTCGGCATTCTTTAATGTGGTACTTATCTTCCCCTAATGCCGACATATGTCCTTAGTACAATCAGTGTACCGAGTTGTGTACAGATCCTCAACTTTTGGTGAGGTCCTATGGTGGTACGCTGTGGTGGAGAGATTGGCATGTATACAACACAGCCAAATTTTCGCAGATGGAAAATACTTAATTCTCTTCCATGCACTATCTGCAACGGGGAAATTCCATTATATACAGTTGATTTGAGTTGAATTAATATCGCAATGTGCAAGATCAAGGTGGCCCCAACAACCTGTGGGTAGCCTACTATTCTCGCAAAGTGGTTAAGCAATAAATTTTATTCCCTTAATAATGACTCACAGGCCATTCTATTATGTGGACATGAGGTATTAAAAGCTCTACATTAATTCCCAAAGCCATATAATGCTTTTGAGGTAAACTCCTTAGCATTGTCCATTTGAATGGACTTGATTCTTTCTTCTGGAAAGGAGGCTCACAAAAATTGGGCAATTAATTTAGGTAGAAGCATGGTTCCAACAGGGGCCTAAAAGGTCCACAGATATCACTTCGAATTTACTTCAAAAAATTCAGTGATACTTCTATAAGTTAGATGATAAGAAATCTTCAGGTCTAAGGAAGTCTTTATGCTATGGCCAGCAGAATTAGTAATTATTTTATCATAATTCAACTTAAGGTTATTGCAATGCCAACTTCAGGTTGCATAGTATACCAATAATATTTATTGCATCAGGGAAAAACATAGCACAAAATATCTAATATTCTAGAAAACAGTTTATTTAATTATCACTGATAATTGCTCAACAGAGGTAGACCAAATGTTCATGCAGAACATAATTATTCAAACCGATGAGGCTCTTAAGGAGGCTCAACTAATGGAAATGCGACATATAGCAAAAGGGGTGTAGGGAGACTATTCCTGTGTCTCCATACAAGTCATGTTTCATCTCCTCGGGAAACATTGGTATCTTTCTAGAGCTCCATAAGCTCAAGGTTTCGAGGAGGTCATCCTCATCCATGGGCGAGTCACCATATCTCGAAGGCCTTCCTTGAACTCGGTTGTAGGGTTAGTCACATTGTCTTCTTTCTTTACACCGTCTTGCCCAACATCTGGTAGAGTGGTGTAGTGTGCCTCAACCTTCTTTTCTTGAGTCTTTTGGAATCTCCCAGTGGATTTCATGTAAAGTTCTGCCAAATGCTTTGGGGTGCGACAATTGCGTGACCAATGGCCAACGCAACCACACCTAAAGCATGTTTGAGAGTCAGGTGCTTTATTGGTTGGACCTTGCTTCCGAATGTTACTGCATCTTTCCTTTACCTTTCCATTGGGATTTGCCTTTTCCTTTTATTTCTCGCTATTTTTCCATTCATTCCCCTTGTACATTTGGCTTTTTCTGCGGTTATGGCTACTACTAGCCTGCTGAGCGGTAGCATGTGCTTCAAACACTGCTTGACTTCCATTAGTATTTGCATGATGATTCTTCATCAGGAGTTCATCATGTTTTTCTGCTTCTAGCAGAACACTAATAAGCTCAGAGTACTTCTTGTACTTTGCATGACGGTACTGTTGTTGTAGTATCATCATGTTGGGGTGGAAAGTGCATAAGGTTTTGTCAATCTTCTCAGCTTCAGTAACTTTCTGGTTACAAAAGGTCAATTTAGCGACAAGTTTGTGCATTGCAGAATTATAAGCTGCAATGCATTTGAAATCCTCAAAGCGTAGGAGGGTCCATTCGCATTGTGCTTCCGCAACAACACGGATCTTTGTTGGTTGTAGCGCTCCTTCAGGGAATTCCACAATACCAATAGTCCTCTTCCATCAAGTATTCGGCCTTCGTGTTCGAATGAAGATGGTGCCTTAGGAAATGTAAAGCAACAAGATTTTATGGTTCTGCACATCGGATGCACCGGTTTCAGGCCGAGCAATAGCAGCTCCAAGTCCTCTAGTTGTTAGGTTGATTTTGGCATCCATTGCCCATGTGAGGTAATTGCTGCCATCAAGGGCAAGCACAACAAATTCCCTTTTTGCAATGTCAGACATATCCTGCATGCAAGCAATACGAGATTTTACTACAGGTAAAATACTATATTGCATGCATCTTCATTTAATCAATAAAGTTTTGGTCTATATCTATTCAGTAGATAATTATCACACTTTTTCCAGAATTTTTCTAGTATTTAGCAATTTTCAAAGATTACTAAATAATGTAAAATAAATTCCAACATCAATTAAACTTGGCATAAGTCTAATTTCAACTCATGTAATTCTTATTGGTTGGGAGCGAAAACGAGTAATGAATATCTCCGTCAATTTGACTCATGGCCAGGTCAACATGCCCCTATGGCTCACATGAGGGAGGGAGCACTTCCCGTTTCCGGGCTCCAATTAAATAACCAAGCCTCATGTGTTTTTCCTAGACACCAATTGTCTCATATCTGTTTATTCATTAACGAAATCAAATCCCAACCACACAGGTTCATAAACTGTTGTATGAGAAATTCGAATTTTCCTAGCATTTTTCATAATTTCGCTAATTTTAAGCAATTTTCGTAATTACTTTACAACAGAAAAATTAATTTACAGCAAAATCAACATGATATAATGCTAAGGAAAAATAAAACTAGATTCAAGATTTTTCTAAAATTTTCTAGCTATTTTTCTGACAATTTTCAGAATTTCCTAAAATTTTCTAATCAATTTTCTGATTTTTTTTTTAACCAATTTCAGAAAAGAGAAACAGTAAAATAAGAAAGAAAACCGGGGAGGGCAAATGAGTAAAATCCCATGCCCTCCCGTGCGTGAGCCTTTCCAGAACTCAATGGGAAATTGGAATCTAGTTTAAGCCTTTAATTCAGATGGGACTTCTTGACCTTTAGGTATTGGACTCCATGTCTATCTAAGTTTGGACTTCATGTCCTGATTTGAAAAAAAGTAGGGGGGTGCTGGTTGGGCTCGCACGACGGCAACACGCGCGTGGCGGCCTGCGACGCGGGCTGGGGAAAACGACGGCACCGGCGGGGCTTTAGCAGGCGCAGGCCGAACGCGCGAGGCGCCAGGGGACTGGCATGGCGGCGGCGCCGCAGCCTGGATCCGAGCGACAATGGGCTTACAGGCACGGTGTGCGGCCGAACTGCTGGTCGACAAACCGCGGCGAAGCGCTGTTTACATGCGCTTATTCCTTTCTTGCATGCAAGCAGGCACTAGCCAGCCGTTTCATGCATGCGCTATTTCCTTCTTTCATGCGTGATGCAGGCACTAGCTAGACTTTTCTTCTTGCATGCATGATGCATGAACTAGCTAGACTTCTTGCATGCAGGAAGCCAACGAGCACTCACCGGCCTCTATAGGTGCGCTACGAGCGTGTTCGGCCGGAGTGACCAGCCGACGGCGGCAACTGCAAGCGCGACGAGGTCGGGGCGCTGGGCGGATCATGGCGTTACAAGCCGGGCGGCCATACGGAAGGCCGAGGCGCCGCCCAGCCGGGCGACCGCGGGTCGACGCGATCGGGCCGGTGGCAGAGGCGGCTTCCGCCGCCATGCCATTTTTTTCAACATGATGATGAACAAGATGATCTAAACAGTAGATTAGATCTAAAATCTAGCTAAACAATCTGCAGGATTTTTCGACTTACTTTCTTGATGCCGAAGTGTTGGCTATCGCAGAGGATAGAGTCGCCAGACTTTTTCGCAATCCGAGTGGATGCCGCGTGGTGACGAAGTTGATTGCAGATCGGATCGGGCGATCAATCGCCGTAGTAGTCGCTCGTTGTCGCCGACGATCCTTCACTTCTTGCGGTAGAGACTCGTGGCTGATAACGTGTTGTAAAATAGGTTGTTTCACCCACGTCGATCGCCGGCAATCAACAAGAACACAAAGAACACACGAACGAAGAACACAAGATATGGGTGGAACTCTCTTCTTTATTGATCAATATGTGTACATACAATGGGAGGCACCCGGTATATATAGAAGAGGTATTAGGGATTTGTTCACATATTAGAGATAGACTACGTATACGGTTAGAATCATTATCTCATAACAATTATCACTTGTAACTTGTAGGCCATTGCATATCTACCATCCTTATAGCGCGTGGGATTGCTGATTGCTCGGGTGCACCATGTCACCTTGCCGTGTCTGAACCATTCGATCGTGCGTCTTCTCCGTGCGTCATCCTCTCGGATGACTGTGCGAAGGTTCTTTGTACGTCGGTGATTCACACACCTCTCGTTCCCGTCCCTCCTCGCGCACTCCTCTCCCTCGCGCGGTCCACCCGCCACCCCTTTTGCCGAACGCTCTGCCGCGCCGCCGCCTTGCCTCCGCGCTGTCTCCGTCCGCCCCTTCCCTGCCGCCGAGTAATATAAGTATGTGAGGATTATCCTGTGCTATGAATTCTCAACTTCCATTATCCATTTTCACGTGTCACATCAGTTATTAATATCTCACGAATAGAGTGTCCAGTGAAACCAAACATGGCTAAAAATATTATTATTCACGAAAAATAAATGGTGTCATTGATAGTGACAATCACCCGAAATCGCAGTTGCTAACAGTTTCTCTTTGTTTGTTTGTTATGTATTTGTGGAAGAGCAAAATCACATCTCTCTATTTGTTGAAACAAAGTTGACAATCTTTCTAGAAATCCCTTCTAAAACATATTATACGCTTTAGATACATGCTGTGGCAGATGCAGGATCAAATTTTAGGAGTACTCACTGGCTTGCCGAATGCCTTCCCCGTCCGCCGCCGATCGGTGCATGCAAGTGTAGCCTGCTTGTCCACCACTTCTAGATCCAATTGATGAAATCAATTAGCTTTCCCTCCTTCTATTCGAGTACTATATAGACAAAAAAAAATTAAGTGCTCACCGAGAAAAACACTTGAGTGTCATTTAGCAATTTCGAAAAAATACGGCATGTATTTTATAGCTCATTCAAATGCTCGGAAATAAATTTGTACAGAAGGAAAATCTATTGCGGGTGAAAAAAACTGCAACGCACCTCCTTCCTGGGGACCGAGAAACTTCGATTGAGGCGAGCAATAGGCGACAGGCAGCAGTGACACCTCTGGAATTCAGGCACCTCTCCACCGTTCCCCATGGTCCACTCCGCCCGCCTCACCTTCTCCTCGGCGGTAGCGATGGTGATGGCAGCCGCCACCTGCTTGTCCTCCGATGACGATGAGGCTGGCGAGGAGATCCAGACGGTGCCCCTGCTCCGCATTGGTGAGGACTGAGGAGCATGCCCTCGGATCATCGGGCATTCGCAAGCGCCTCCTCCAGCCGACCAAGGTTGGCCACGCATGTGCCCACTAACGAGGTCACAAGTCCCTTCACCGACAACAAACGCACCAAGTCGTCAGCCGCCTCAGCTTCCGCCATTGGTGGGACATCGTTCTTCACTTCTTTGAGTTAGGAGTACTAGAGGGGGGGTACTCACAGGCCCGCTGACGGTAGGGGGTGCGCTAGCCTCGACTGACCCTGTTGATCCATTCCTGAATACATGGGAGTCTTCCATCTATATTGTATACAAAGGAAGCAAGACAACTCCATGGTTTAGACATCAATTTTGGTCCTTACGGTAACATTTTATCGGTGTAGCTTGAACAACCAAAATGATGTGAGGATTAGTCATGTAACAATTTAGAAGATGAAGAAGCTGTCCAATAGAATCAAAATGTCTGAAGGCAAGCATAAAATTTTGTGAAGTAACAAAACATGACATGAAAAGGTATGAAAAAAAATGTTTTCCTGAGCACTTTAGTAGCTACGATTTTAGTTTTTTTTTTTAATTGTACCATTGATTTCCCAATATAATATGTGTGTACCTACATACGTACGTACGTATGCATAGGGCATTGCTAGGTTCTATGGAATAGGCACCGTTGACAAGAAGTGGCGTCCAACCATCCTGAATAAAATGAAAAAATTATCAAAGAAAAATCATTGGCCCTGAATATGGTTGATTTGAAGGACGGCGATCACAGAGGGATGAATGATCTCAAATAAATTCCTCCCAAAGAAACCAACCAAAGCTTCCCACGATCGAAAACAACAGAGAAAACAAATTTCAGAGTAGTTACCCCGAAATCGACACTACCACTACCTAAAATCGGTAGTGAAGATTTCCTTTGAACTTTAAAATCAGCACGAACCAAAAAAAACAAAAAATAATGGATCTATTGATCTAGTAGTCCAAACCTCATGAACCTTGGTAGGCACCTTCTTAGAGATGTCAGAACCTATTCAAACCTTCAATCCAAGCGATTGATATCAAAGTTTCAATCTTTTCTCAATTGAAGAAAGGGCGATCAAGTTTGATCAAAAGTCAAAATCTTGGTTTTGGATTTGCTCGTGGGGTTTCGATGATCAAAGTGATCTTGGGTATCCTTCCACACATCCAAGCAAACAAGAACACAAGAGAAAAACACCAAGAACACAATTTTCAAAGATTTCACAAATATTTAACAAAAGATCGGTTCTAGAGAGAAAAATCAAAAGTAGTGGTGCCTAGATAATTATGATATGATCTAAGGAAGATTCATCCATCAATCATTCATCATTGGCACAAAAACCACAAGCATTTAGAAGGAGTGGAGGTAAATCCAAATGTGTGGAATTTAAATTGCGGAATTTAAGACATAATGTAAATGCAGAATTTAAATTCAAAAGTAAGAAAATGAATTTTTAGTTCTTTAGATGGAATGTTCACAAAGTCTCACAATAAGGTGGACAAAGCTCAAAGGAGCACCAAAATCTTCAAGAGGGGAGAGCTACCCCTATCCCTCTATTTATAGCCTTCATGAATTACCCTCTACCCTTGGATGGGTTGCTTCAATCCTAAGAAACTCCTACAAGCGCTAGGATTGATCCAATCACTCATACATGGGCTAACCCGAAAGCCACTAACATAACGAATTTTGCATATTTCTCAAAGGTAGCTAACTTGACCGCTACTTTATCCTCTAAACCGCGATCCAACGGCTCTCCTTGATTCGAGTAGCTCTAAGCTAGCATCCAATTGTTCCTCTCAAGGCCCATGGTTTGCAGCGATTCCATCTCCGGTCATCTTCCAGTTGATCCTCGATCGCTTGAACCTTCTACAAGACTCTCGCCTAGTCCCGATCATCCTCCGCCTCACCATGACCAAACAACAACATCCTGCAACCATCAAAGACAAGAAAACCCATCATATAGCAATGTTCAACAAATATATGCAATAAATCATTCATTGCAAACATTAATTCAAACTTCGCAGATTAAATCGGCAGTACCGCCCCAAATGGCAGGTAGTGCCGATTGCTTGGTAAGCTCAGCGAATACCCTCTCTAAAAAATAACAACTGCCCTTTGGGGCCAGTAATGCTGCTAAATCGACAGTACCAACCCCTCAGGGCGATAGTGCCGATTGCACCCACACAACAGAGACAAATATCGAAAATCGGCACTACCACCCTTAATGGTCGATAGTGCCGATTGGCCAGCACTACCAACCCTCAGTGTCGTTAGTGCCAATTTACCTACAGTATCTCAAATTGTTTCAATTTGAAATATAATTCAAATCAAACTCAAACTTGAGCAACTCTAGCTCAAATAAGGTCAAATACTCATCACAAACATGGATAGACTTCCATATGATCTTTCATGATCTTATTAGAAAAGATTGACATTGTCTGCAACATTGCGTTTACGTTATACTTAATCAAAAGCTTCACAGTTTGCAGGGTACCAACATGAACCACATAATTTAATGGTTTAGATCCATCCTACAAATTATACAGAATTCATTGAAGTGCCAACATATAGGGAAAATATCAAGTGTACAATGACAATTGCCCTGTTGCTATCGAGAACCAAGCAATCTTACAAGCGCTTACGCCACTTGATAATTTTAGTAAATTCCCCAAATGGTCTATAGAACAAATTATCCTATAATATTATATAACTGATTCCCACTAACTTCAATTAGTGCTAAACTTCTAATTATCTTGTTTGTGATTTACCAGCCATTAATTCATTAAAAAAAAGATAGTATTACCCTATCTTTGACAAAAGGATTTGTACCCCCTTTCTTAGGAGATACTAATGGTGTAGATTCATACTACAAATTACCCAAATGAAACATATATAGGAAAAATATTCTACGGCAAAGCTTATCCAGAAAAGGAGTTTTTACTGTTGGAAACATGCGCAATATTTTAATCCCAGATTTTATATTGAGGCAAATACTACAGATAAATAGTGATGCACACAGAAAATCTAATAGCAGGCTACACATTGTACTTCCAAACATGTATACTTCAAGAATACTGTCAAGTTGAACGATCGCTAATGACTTACAGTTGGGCTTGATGAAGAACAGGACGATGCGCAGAAGAGGTCGTGGAAGAAGTCGACGTCGAGGAAGCAAATACAGAGCGGTCGCAGCTTGCGCTGCCTGTAAACCTTATTGCCGCCCGCAGTGATCTCTCAAGGGCAATGGCTCTGAGATACCGCCACCCTCCTTCACGGTGCACGCCGAGGAGGAAGGCCACGAGGTCCAACACCAACACAACAAGACAGCTTCACAAAGTGAAAGAAAGAATGGAATTGAAAATTCAAGGCCTTAGCCTCGACGCCTCTGTGTCTTATATAGCCTCTCACCAAGAATCGCCTCCATTACTTCATCGGTAATCGACAATAAGTAAGCACTCGTAATCGATCAATTAAACAGCTTAATGCACCGTAATCGCTAATTCAAACAAAATAATGGTAATTATGCGCTTCCGACCAAGATAAAAGCTAAATAGTTGCATGATTCAGCAAAATAAAAGATGAATTCATAGTGCCAAGTCACGCGGATTTTCACGCGAAAATACGCGAATACGCGCGCGCGTGTGTGTGTTTAGCCAGTATTCACCCTATGCCATCCCCATGCCAAGTGTCACATTAATCAAGAGGTGGGAAAGACTCCACCTTTTAAATTGACCTTCCTCCACTTGGCTAGGCAATATGGTACTAAATCATGCATGCTATGGAATTAAAGGAAATGGGCCATGGGCCAATTTCTAACATTTACACTACACCATTTAATGTTCACAAAGTTGTATAGTATTATTCATTGGTAGCAATGGAAGTATGGAACCATCAACCGTGTAAAACTCTCGCTATCTCAATATCTCGATAAAGCATGCATGAGGTCGTTAGCATTTGGATATTTGCCACTCTAGGAATTGGAAATTGATGGCATGTTGAAAATCATGCCATTGAGTAGCATTTTTACACATACCATTGAATTTTCAGATTGAGGAGTGGCATATATCGATTATTCTAGATTAGCCATGCATGCTTCAAGTGATGCCTAGAGCATCATCTGGCTAAATGAATTAGTAGATACTAATAACTATATTAGTAATATTATTACCGGATGCATGGCAAATAACTCGCAGAAGGCTCCATTGTATCTTTTACCAAGCAAAATGACAACTAATGAAAGCAAAAACTAGTGTCGTGGAGGGCCACTGCCCCTTGTGACCCAGCAATGGCCCAGTTAAGAGACTCTCCTCGTCAGGGAGCCGAAGGGGGCACAACGACAACAAAACCTTCGGTAATCATGGCTGAGACTTCGGCAATGCCCGGAAGGGGACACCGAGGGGCCCAACGCCTCGGGGAGAAGACCTATGCAGCACCTATGGACTAGCTAGTAGAGAGGAAAAATAACGCAAGACCCCTAATGCCTTAGGGCCCCTACAGGGGTACTACGAAACTAGACATTTGACCCTAGTTTGCAATCTGGTTCAAAAAATACCATAACCAAATTTTGTATAGTGGTATTGCCCGCGTGGCGCAATGACTGGATAGTTTTGCTATAGATGATGACACGCTGGGCTAATTATATTAATGGTAGTTGATGACCATATGGGCTTCTCCCACGCTGAGCTTCTGGCCATGCTTTTGCCCGCATGGTGCAATGACTGGATAGTTTTGCTATAGATGATGACACGTTGGGCTAGTTATATTCATGGTAGTTCATGACCATATGGGCTTCTCCCACGCTGAGCTTCCGACCATTCTTCCAAGGTTGTCGGCCTCTGTAGCTTCTCCCACTCTATTTCAATTTGGGGGGAAAAGCCCTTGTGCGCTCTACCCGTCATTCACCTAAACTTGCATAGCGTGTTATCCTAAGTAGCAAAACTGTTCACTCATCACGCTACACGGTAATACTACTACGCCAAACCGGGTCAGGGTGTATTCCAACCAAATTGTAAAGTTCAAGGGGTCAAATGTCATGTTTCATAGTTCAGGGTGCCAGACGGACTTTTGAGTAAAGTTTGGAGTGTTATATGGACTTTTTCCTAAAACAAATCATACTCCTGGTACATCAAGTTGGCAACGTTAAGATCAATTTGTCCAGCACATGCTCTTGGCTTTGCCTCCGAGCTCGATCATATCGCGCCTCCATGTCGTGGGCTTCGCCACGCGTCCGGAATTGTTTCGCTATTTTTTTGTTAGAGAATTTTTATAGATATAATTTATTTGTTGGTATATTATTTTTCTGTTAAAGAATATTTGGAGAGATAAAATTTGTTCGTTGGTATATTATGTGATGTATATTTTTATTGGACATTTTTTAAGAAGGTGAAATAGGAGGGACGGATGAACCATAGGAGGTGATGAACCACCGCCAATTGCTTTTTTGAAGTACCAAAGGTATGTAACATGAACTACCGGGGGAAAAATATAAAATTTTGTTGTCTTATGGTGATTTATTAGTTAATAGCTGCTAACCGAGTCTAACTCAACGAAGGATTTCCTGCGATTATATCTACGGGTGAAACTGGGTCGGATAGGACGGATATTGCTTGTACCGTATCCTAACCCATATTTTTTTTCCGGATTCGGAGTCGGATACGGATACGAATTCGGATTTTTCGGGATTCGGATACGGAGCGGATACGGATTCGGGTCAGGATCGAATATCATAATCGGATAGTAGTATAATACATAATTGTGTACGTAAAAGAAATAATGAAGCATTACCCTTACAATATTAGCTTCAAGTCATAATTATTTCAACGTAGGATAGTTGTGATGCCTTAGAGCGTCAGAGCGATTCTAGGGTTCCTTTTTCCTGGTTTTGTTTCGGGAGGAATGAGGGAAATTTTTTGGGGAATTAAATAATTGAAGTTTATGCGGCGTATTAATATTAAATTTGGAGTATTCGGGCTAGAAACAGTGGGCCGAGGAAAACTTGGGCCTGGGCCGGGAATTCTTTTCCCACCTCCACCTCCCCACCCCCCCCTTGTGGGCCGGCCCACTTGGGTGCGCCCCCCCCACCATGTGGCTGGCCACCCCCCAACCCTAGGGCGCCCCATTCCCCTAGCAGCCGCCACCCCTGTTCTTCCTCCCTTGCATGCTGGCTCCCGCTCCACCCCGCAAACGCGCAGGAGAGAGAGCGAGAAGGGGATCCGTGGAGGCGCCGAGATCGATCAGATTTCCGCTTCGGGATCGTCGCTGTTCTTCGTGGGATCTCAAGGAGAACTCAAGGTAAAATTCCCAATCTTTTACCCC
Source organism: Rhipidocladum racemiflorum (assembly GCA_036346355.1). Classification (NCBI taxonomy): domain Eukaryota; kingdom Viridiplantae; phylum Streptophyta; class Magnoliopsida; order Poales; family Poaceae; genus Rhipidocladum; species Rhipidocladum racemiflorum. Next base: position 158,724 of record JAYEVF010000069.1, read on the forward strand.
TGTTCTACCTAGGGATTAGGAGTGTATTAGATCTGGTGGTGAGTGGTTTGGATGGATCTTGATGGGGGAGAAGGGTAGATGTTCACGTGGTGCTGTTTTTGGAAGGGGAGATTGTGCAGCGCGGATTGTTTCGCGTTTTACGTGGCATAGAAGATTTTTCCTGCACAAACCTATAACTAGAAAGTTGTAGATAACGTCGAGATCTAGCTTCTGTAATTTTTTCAGAATTTTTGGGGAAGTTTTCTGAGAGTTATCGCTGTTGCAAACCGATGAACAGAATCTGGGAACAGATTTCATCCACTGTGTTGGACGACTGTTTAGGCATATTTAACAGAGGAATTAGAATTTATGATCTTCTGGAAAGTTGTAGATCTCGTCAATATCTAGCTCCTGTAATTTTTTCATATTTTTATGTTCTGTGGAAAAAAATATACGAAAAAGAGAATGGGGGTTGCTGCTGTTCGATCCGAACAGATCGGGTTTCGTGTTGGAAAAGGGGAACGGGTTGTAGGAATTGCGTGTTTGAGTTGTGTGATCAATTGTGGTGTTATTGCATACTGAAAATATGCTTGTACAGGTGGTGCCCCTTCTGGACGCAACTCAGATCCGCTGCCTACGTCGGTAAAGGCAAGTGGAAGTAGTGTTATGGTTGAGCTATACATCGTTGTTTGCATTGCCTTCGTTATATTTCCCGATGACATTAATCATACATGGTTTGATCATTTGCTGGGAAGATTGCAATAATTAGATTAGCAATGTGATAATGTGCTTTGGCTTTGAACCATGAGTAAAGAGAAGAATGATGTTGTCTATTGGTTGAATTGTCTAAATAGTTCATCTCAATGTTATTTGTTTTCTATCCATGTTATATGATGGCATGCAAATATGTGGACTCAATGTGGAAAATTATGAATGAATTCATGCATGAAGCATTAACTGCACAATCATGCATTGGAAGTTTGTCGACGCCAACAGGCGCGATCAAGAGACGTACAACACCGTGTGTTCCCCGAGAAAGGGCACGTGAGGAGGATCATGGCATAAGCATGTGCACAATCATATGCATTTTACCGAGGTTGTGTGGACTCCGTAATGTGGTAATTGATATGAGGAATGTGGACTCTTTGTTGTGGTATTGTATATGAGGAATGTGGACTCTTTGATGTGGTATTGTATATGAGGAATTTGGTATGCTAGTTTTACTGTGGCTGTGTTATTTGTTAGAAGTTGTTCCGCTTGCTGAGATTACCCAACCTCACCCCTTGTTATTTTGTTGTTTTCAGGTAGTTCTCGCGAGTCGTAAGCTTGAAGGGTGGGCTTAGTAGCACATTCAACTCCTCCGGGTCATCACGAATCACATGGACTAGTGCATTTAATAATTCATTAGCTTGCTGAAATTTTATTAATCATAGACCTGTTGATGTCCTCTTTGGAGCTGTTTTACGCTTATGTTTGTTTTCTCGTTGATTTAGACTTGTTATCTCTAGTATTGATGCTTTTATGTTATTCCTGCTTATAATGGTTATTATGAATCTTGTTGTCGCTCCATTTTGTCCTAATTTTAGGAGAGATGTCATTAAATTTTCTTGTACGACGCTTTAGATTTGTAGGGTGTTACAGCTTGGTATCAGAGCTGGTCAGAGGTCCTTGGAATGTCTATTTTTAGTGTCATACTATAGGATACAAATAAAATGTGATGTGGAATAACTTAGAAAAAAGGACTAGGTTTTAACTAAAATTTTGTCATATTATAGAAAAATTAAAACTTGTTTAAGTGGAATCACAAATTTAAAAATTGACACACATGGATGCACAAGAGGAAAGGGTATGGGTATCGCTGCCTTATGCTTAAAGGTTGAATTTAAGCTTTGTTGTTGATTGCTTCTTTTGATGATGTATAATGCTATATTTATGATAGATTTGATTGAGTTGCTTCATTTGTGATAAAGTGTGGTTGTGGTGCCGAAGGGTTTCGGCCACCTTTGTTTGTAATGAGGTCGTGGGTTTGACGGTGTGGTCGGTAGAGTCACCACCGAAGAACTATTAAACCCCTCGTAGGGAAAGAGTACTTATCCGTGTCTGTCAGAGATCGGGTAGTGACTGGAGTCAAATAGAAGAGGTCGGTGATGGATTCCTTCGATGTTCTTTACCGTGGCCGACGGTCGGTTTTGGTTGGTTTTCTGGGTATGTGGTTGGTTCGAAACCGAGGAAAATGCTTAGTTTTGAGCACTCGCTGATTTGTCCTTTTGGCGGTTTGTGGTTTTGTCTACTTTGAGTGAAGACACAGAAGAAGAGTTCAACGTTGCGCGTCTTTTGGTCACAATTTTGCTTTGGCACCTGATTTATTGTGATGGACTGTCGTTGGGAGGAAATTTCTGTGGTTGTTGTTTCCCCGATTTTTTTTTTAAAAAAAGGGGGTTGGAGTTTCTCCTGTTGCAGATCAAGCTGGATGGAGCTAAGTTTGAATCTTTATCGGAAAATTTTAGTTGGACATTTGGTCTTCCCTTTTGCATCCGTCTTCCTTTGTGGAAAGTGTAGGTTTTGGATTTCTTGAAGAGTTTTGGCTACTATGATTGGACATTTGAGGGTCGAGCTCTCTTGCATTTATGTTTGGATTTTGCTTTTCTTCCTTGCCTGAAAAGAAGAAATTTTTATCGGTGTTTAGAAATTTTATGTCTGTGTTACGTAGTATGTAACAATGTGGTTTATGGAATGATGTACTTCTAAGTTAATTTGTGAGTTGAATCAATTAAAATGTAATTGTTATCTTTAGCTTGAGATTAAATAAACTTCTAGTATTGTAGATTGCTCTATAGCGATAATGATTGAATGTGTTAATGTGCATGCTTAGGATTTATTGCATTATTTTAATGTGTCCTTGACCATGGACAATGTTTAAAGCTTTAAATCTTGATGCGTAGTTAGAACATTACGATGATGTAAACTACTGTGAAGGTAATAGAAAATTAGTGGGTTATTTAGAGACATTTTAATATAAGGTCGGTAGAACAATTTAATTGTAATGGTGGACTACCGATATTGTTAAAGAAACCATGCTGGTTGTTTAAAGATGTTCTAATTTAATCGTGTTGGCTAGTGACTTTAACTTGGAAATTGATTAGAGTTGATATTTATGACGTTGCAAACTATTAGTAGATTCGGAAGTATGCAATATGCTCCAATAATGCTAGTATCGATATCAATTGGGAAGACATAAGTTTTTGCCATTGCCGTAAGAGCTTTGTGATGATTTCACCTATTCAGTTCACTTTAAAAAAAAGTCGAGTATGTCTTGGAGTGGCAATTTTGCTATAACCCGTGTATAGGGTAGCTAAAAAAATTAAAAAAATTAAATTTAATTTAGCGTTGTTGTTATAAGAGCTTTGGATGGCTTAAATTATTCAATCTATTTTACATAGTTGGAGTATGTTGTGTAGTGACAGCTTTGTCATAGCCTATGGATAGGGTAACTAAAAGCAATGTTGTTGTTTTACAATTATGCCAATTATTGATATTGATGACTTAGTAGTGGTGGTAATCGATTAGATTAATTGTTGAAAACCTTGTTAAAATGGTGGAAATTGTAACATGTTGTGATGGAGTGAACCAGGGATAGTTAGCATGACGCGTGATTTTGTCCTTAATAAATGTATGTTTTAAACTTCTATTTACGATAGGTGCCTTGTTGAGATAATATTTACTTGTTGAGTCATCTTTTAGGTGAATAAATTTCCATTGTCGAGATGTTGACGCCAGATGTGGTATGGAATTTATAGGTTCATCATGCTCGAAAGACTTGTTGAAGCAATCGCTTTCAAATTTAGAATATGATGATATAGGTTAGGTCGCTCCGTGGGATCTTGATGAGGTAGTGTTGGTTGGATGTGTTTTTGATAAGCACTGTGAACTTTATTTATAATTGTGGAAAAGGTAATAAGAGTAAGAATTTGTTGTGTAGTTGTTGTTAAATCCTGATGGGCCTTCTCAATGAGTAAATAGGGAATATTGAAATCTAAATGGTAAGGGTAGTGGAATGCTATAGATGGCGGGAGTTATGCTGAACTTATATTTAAAAATTCATATGGATTGGTTTGTTTGTTTGATATTTGGGTTGAATACTTTCGGTCAAAGTATTCTTTGTGCTGTGTTTCAGAGTTTCCCTAAACTTAGAATGATTCTCGCCAAATGTGGGTTAATTTTGAGGCTTAAAACAAGGATAAAAGAATGATTAACCTTGAAGTAATTTGTGGAGATTTTGGAATGTTATTCTATTAAATATCGCTATTCATTCATCTTTGATAAGAAAACTAGCTTAAGTTATGAATGCGACATTTATGCTCAAGGATGTATGCTTTGACTGTGTCCGTAGTTTTCAAGGTCGAGTTATCTTGCATTGTTGATCAAAAGAAGTAGCTAATCCAATGTAAGATTTGGAACTTCATGATCCGGAAATATTTGTATTTCTATTTAGGGCTAGAGTTGTGGTGTGGTGTGAGGTGATTGACAGTTTTTTTTTAAGATACTAATATTCAGGCAGTGACATGAATGATATTCGGTGTTGAAAAAATTTTGCTGTTAGGAAGTGAGTTTGGTTCCTTTTAAGGAAAAAGAGATGGTGGTTGTGTGGAAGCATTTAATTCCTTGATCGGTTTTTTTTTCCGAATGGCTTGGCCTTGGATAAAAGTGAGATGATTTGTTTTGGTAAAAGTGAAATGCATTTGCAGAAGACTTTCATGTGTTTCTCTTTGAATAGAGCTCCTCAAGAAATTTTTTTTTTTTTTTTTGGTGTTTTTGGTTCTATGGAGTTCCTCTTCCAAGTTGAGTTCCTGTATGTGAATTTCAGCCCTTTGGTTTAAAGATGGTGATTGTCGCTCGTTGTGTTAGTGAGAATTAAGATTTCTTTTACGCTCAAGCTTGGGGTAAGAAAATGAATGTTTATGTTATGGTTGAGTATATTTAAGGATTGTACTCTTGCCCTGGTCCTTGGGTGGAAGAATGTGAAGGCGAAACCTTCTTACAAGGGAAAACTAGTGTGGGTCGCTGATCGTAAGTAGTTTAAAAGTGAAGAGTAAAGGAAGGTTAGGTATGACTCAATTCAAACCTTTTGGAGAATTGTTTTCATTGATGTGTTCCTCTGGGGTTGCTTAATTTAGTAGTGGACAACTTGGAAGTTGCAGGTAATTACATTAATTTTTGGAACTTTTGTCGCTGGGTTCGAGCGAGTTTGTGTCAACCGTAGTGATTGTGTTCGGTTGTTATTGTTTTCTCGTGGATTTACTGACCCTGGTTGTAAAGTAGGCTATCTCTGCTGCTGGTAAGGGTGGATATTGGTTCTTTTGTAAAAGATCAATCACTTGTAGGAGATAGGAGTTTGTGTTTGGGTTGATTTAGAGACTTACCTAGAGCGCTGTGTCTCACATGGTTCAAGGCCGCCCGTAATGCGCACTAACTATGGTAGAGGAGTTGAGATTGGAATGCGGAGTTTCGCGATCGGGTTGAAGAGAGAAGTGGGAGTTGAGATTCCAGATCGATACCAGATTCACCTAATAGGTGTCCTTTTTAATAGGGGAATAGTTCGTGTTAGTGTCCAATGAAAGATTTGTGGACCAATTAGTCCGAGCGGGATGCAACTTGGGAACTTGAGGACCAGATGCGAAGAAGTATCCTACACTTTTTGAGGATGTCAAGGTAAAGTGTTGATTACCATTTTGCCTTCCTTTTTTTTAGGTTCCAGAGTAAAGAGGAGTAGATTCGGGACTAATCCTTTTAAGGAGGGGAGAATGTGATGCCTTAGAGCGCCGTGAGCGATTCTAGGGTTCCTTTTCCTGGTTTTGTTTCGGAGGAATGAGGGAAATTTTTGGGGAATTAAATAATTGAAGTTTATGCGGCGTATTAATATTAAATTTGGAGTATTCGGGCTAGAAACAGTGGGCCGAGGAAAACTTGGGCCTGGGCCGGGAATTCTTTTCCCACCTCCACCTCCCCACCCCCCCTAGTGGGCCGGCCCACTTGGGTGCGCCCCCCCCACCATGTGGCTGGCCACCCCCCAACCCTAGGGCGCCCCATTCCCCTAGCAGCCGCCACCCCTGTTCTTCCTCCCTTGCATGGTGGCTCAAGATCCACCACTAAAACGCCGAAGGAGAGAGAGCGAGAAGGGGATCCGTGGAGGCGAGGAGTTCGATCAGATTTCCGCTTCGGGATCGTCGCTGTTCTTCGTGGGATCTCAGGGAGTACTCAAGGTAAAAGTCCCAATCTTTTACCCCTGTTCTACCTAGGGATTAGGAGTGTATTAGAACTGGTCGTGAGTGGTTTGGACGGATCTTGATGGGGGAGAAGGGTAGATGTTCCCGTGGTGCTGTTTTTGGAAGGAGATTGTGCAGCGCGGATTGTTTCGCGTTTTACTTGGCATAGAAGATTTTTCCTGCAAAACCTATAACTAGAAAGTTGTAGATAACGTCGAGATCTAGCTTCTGTAATTTTTTCAGAATTTTTGGGGAAGTTTTCTGAGAGTTATCGCTGTTGCAAACCGATGAACAGAATCTGGGAACAGATTTCATCCACTGTGTTGACGACTGTTTAGGCATATTTAACAGAGGAATTAGAATTTATGATATTCTGGAAAGTTGTAGATCTAGTCAATATCTAGCTCCTGTAATTTTTTCATATTTTTATGTTGGGTGGAAAAAGATACGAAAAAGAGAATGGGGTTGCTGCTGTTCGATCCGAACAGATCGGGTTTCGTGTTGGAAAAGGGGAACGGGTTGTAGGAATTGCGTGTTTGAGTTGTGTGATCAATTGTGGTGTTATTGCATACTGAAAATATTCTTGTACAGGTGGTGCCCCTTCTGGACGCAACTAGATCCGCTGCTCACGCCGGTAAAGGCAAGTGGAAGTAGTGTTATGGTTGAGCTATACATCGTTGTTTGCATTGCCTTCGTTATATTTCCCGATGACATTAATCATACATGGTTTGATCATTTGCTGGGAAGATTGCAATAATTAGATTAGCAATGTGATAATGTGCTTTGGCTTTGAACCATGAGTAAAGAGAAGAATGATGTTGCCTATTGGTTGAATTGTCTAAATAGTTCATCTCAATGTTATTTGTTTTCTATCCATGTTATATGATGGCATGCAAATATGTGGACTCAATGTGGAAAATTATGAATGAATTCATGCATGAAGCATTAACTGCACAATCATGCATTGAAGTTTGTCGACGCCAATAAGGCGCGATCAAGAGTACAACACCGTGTGTTCCCCGAGAAAGGGCACGGTGAGGAGGATCATGGCATAAGCATGTGCACAATCATATGCATTTTACTGAGGTTGTGTGGACTCCGTAATGTGGTATTGGATATGAGGAATGTGGACTCTTTGTTGTGGTATTGTATATGAGGAATGTGGACTCTTTGATGTGGTATTGTATATGAGGAATTTGGTATGCTAGTTTTACTGTGGCTGTGTTATTTGTTAGAAGTTGTTCCGCTTGCTGAGATTACCCAACCTCACCCCTTGTTATTTTGTTGTTTTCATGTAGTTATCGCGAGTCGTAAGCTTGAAGGGTGGGCTTAGTAGCACATTCAACTCCTCCGGGTCATCACGAATCACATGGACTAGTGCATTTAATAATTCATTAGCTTGCTGAAATTTTATTAATCATAGACCTGTTGATGTCCTCTTTGGAGCTGTTTTACGTTTATGTTTGTTTTCTGGTTGATTTAGACTTGTTATCTCTAGTATTGATGCTTTTATGTTATTCCTGTTTATAATGGTTATTATGAATCTTGTTGTCGCCTGCTTTTGTCCTAATTTTAGGAGAGATGCTGTCGAAATTTTCTTGTACGACAGTTTAGATTTGTAGGGTGTTACAATAGTAGTATAGTTAGAGGTGAAAATAGGTCGGATACAAGGAGAGAGATCAAGACGTAAAGAAAACAGAGAACAAGGGGAGCTCTTCCATCAAACTTAACCTTACGGAATAAATTTCTGGAGATATTAAATAGTGTTGAATTGTCACATTCTGACAAACTGAAGATAGACTTCTCTCATAATGAGGACTACTCGGATTTGTTTGCTATTAAATAGTGTTGAATTGTCACATTTGATAGATTTGTTGAAGTTCACGTTTAATAACAAAGTAGTGTTTTTAGTATCAGTATCAAACAACTACTCTATCTATCCAATAATGAACCAAATTAATGGAAGAATAACTGATTTTATTCGGATATCGGGTCGGATATTGCTCTTCATATATCTTAACCCATATTATATGAGATTTTTCGGATACGGATCGGATATTGCTCTTCCCATATCCTAACCCATATTACATCGGATTTTCCGGATACGGATACGGATAACATCAGTACGGATTTTAAACGGATTCGAGATCGGATCGGACGGCTGTCCCGTTTTCACCCCTAATTATATCCACATCTGATTACAGACCAAAACATCATGAGTTACTTGTAGATTTTGTCTGTTCCTTGGAATGTGAGAAGGCGAAGCCCAATTTCTGTAACCATCATATCATAATCTCCAGAACCTCTCGCCGCTCGAGCAAATGACGATACAACAGCTTCATTCCACGATGTGGCACACCCGGCAAGCACCAAAGTGATCGCAGACCGCTTTGTCACCGCCGCCATCCGCTCCACTCTCCGTGTCGCATCGCACTCAGACACCGACGGTGACCGCTTTTCCGTAATCGTGAGAGTGCTGATGTTGAGGTATATCACAGGGTCTTCATCCGCCTTTAACTCCGCCTCCAGGATCCTCATTTTCTCAGGGTACTGTAAGGTATGTCTGGTTAAAGATTGGCTCGGTCTCCTCAGGCATTTCCTCCTGAATTCCACGCCTCCTCGCGCGAAATGGATCATGAGGAGGAGGAGAAGAAACGCCAATGATCTCGACATCGTAGCGGCAACTGCTACCTGAAATGTGTTAGGGAATATCCTCTGAATACAACCTGAGTTCTCCTTGAGTCGATGTTCTTGTCAACCCATCTAGCCCATGTGGTTAGAGCTTTCTTGGATGCATCCGTCACCTCAAGGCTGGGGTACACATGGTTGCCTTCTTGATAATAGTTCAGCCTGTGGACACAAATACTTCACTAATGGTTTGGCAGGATGGAAACTGATTGATGGTATCAGTTTCCATATATAATTTCAGGGGAAAATGTCATATACCCTCCTGATGTTTTCGAGTGAGTCCACCAGTGGCCGGTGTTGAAGACGACGATGTCAGCAGTCCGGTACGCCAGAGTCGCTCCATCTAGCTCATCCAATCTCAGCCTTGTGTCCACAGCACTACTTTTGCTCTCACGGATCAGCTCCTTGACCAGAAATATTGATCTTATGAAATCAACAGAGCAATTGTAGTCCTGCAATGAAGTAACATTGAGTTACAAAATCGACAAAATCCAGAGTTTTCTTTTTCTGAACGGAGGACAAAATTCAGAGCTATTATTCAGTGAGGCGGCCAATTCCCTGAATTTGAAGTAGTAGTATCCTCTGGTTTTGTACTGGTTCCTCCCGGACGCTTTGTATATACTCTTCTTGTTCCTAACACCATGGCGAAGAATGCAGACCAGAGATTCCCACATGTTGCGGTTCAGCGAATCGCCGACAAATATGATCCTCTGGCCTCTCAGCCTCTCCAGAAAATCAATCGCATTCAGCCTGGCGAAGTAAGAGAAGTTTCGATCACAGAGTGTAAGTCTGTCCGTTTATTGAACATTTTGCAAATTGCAATGATCAGAAACACATTATGTAAGCGAAGTTCAGAAACGCACCTGGGAATGTCGCAGCCGTGCGGCTGCCACCTCCACTTGAGGAAGCCACTGTCCGGCCGGCCGTTCTTGTGGCAGTTGAAGTCGTCGTCTATGTGAGGGCACGACCCCGGCGGGTAGAACGGGTAGCTCTCGTCCCTCACCCACCCCCCACTGAACACATCGCACCTGGCGAAAGAAATCAGGTTTTGCACGCGCGACGTCCAGACGATGCGGTTGTTGCCGGGCGCGACGGCCATGCTGGTGTTCACGCCGGCCGTGGCGCAGCCGTCGCTGTGCTCGGCAGCTCCTTCCTGCGCCGGGAGGAAGATCTCCTTTCGCCGCCTGATCGGCTGCTTGTACCTGATGTCGGTTCTTCTGCGGCTGTGCTTGTCCTCCTTTCTCTCCGGTGTTGATGATATTGTTGCAACTTGCCGTGCCGAGTTGAGTAGTACATTGTCAATGGTGGCGTTCGTGTTTCTATCCTCTTGTCTCGAACTCCCATGTCGGTAGAATTACCGGTGGCGGCATCGGAGTCCATCGGTTCACCGGGAGCGCCGAGGTCAGCTCTCCGCCACCGCGGCATGGGCATTATAGTTTGCTCTTGCAGTTCTTGTGCAGTCGTGCCGTTGCTGACGGGCTCCCTGTCGGAACCAACAGTGGTGTCTCCCGCGTTCTGGGGAGAACCCTGCGTTTTCGCCGTTTGCTCCGGCATCGGTGCCGGCCGTCTGGAGTCCTCCGCATTGCTCTGCACTCGACGCGGCCGCATGGTCGCGTTGCGGGCATTGCTTCGCTGAGCCGTGCCGTGTGACGGACCGCCTTTTAGGGGTGCGAACTCCAAATGACTACCCGCGAAGTTTAGTCACCGTAAACCAAGTTGTACATTACCCGCAAAAGAACAATACAACTGTTTTTACATCACATAGCCTAACGGCCAGAGTTTTCAAAGGAAGCGCGAGCTTCAGGTTATAAATTACATCACAAAAGAGAAACCACAAAGTAGTTGAGCGGAGATCGAGACTTAGAACCAAACGGCATCGCTATCCACAATCTCTTGGAAATCACCAACATCTTGATACTCTAAAATGGGTTAATTACAAGAGTGAGTACTACAACGCACTCAACAAGCCACACAGTTGAAGCCTGATTACCACATGCAAAGGATAACAAGAGATATCCATATATCTCATTTGGTGTATGCAAGTTTTCATAGTATTTGACATTTCATGTTGAAAACATAAACCATACTAATAATATGAATAAGGGGGGGTTTCCAAAGTTATCTCTTTCCATACTTGTTAATCAAAACTACTTGAGCTTAGGTTCGATTCACCCCATTTTAACTCACTTCATTTACCTAAGCACGGCGATTCAAATACCATTTAATTCACTCGCAGAGGTGTTCAGCTTTACCCACAAGATTCCACGATCGTTATGCCACGCGATTAACATGCAACTTTTATGCATGCGGCCGGATCGAGGTTATCATAGCTTTTCATTAGATCTTTCCCCTTTAGCCCCTATCCCAGAGTTTCGTCCACATTAACCCGGGTCCCCACTCGCCGTAGTGGAGTTCGCGATCCCGCCATCGTGGACACCTACCGCTGTGAACCCGAATGTCACATTTTCCTCGTGCACACTTTCGCTCCACCCCATAATCGCTGACCATCTCCCATACCGAAGGTAACCCTCGCTCCTATAGGTATTCCGGGGAAAGTACAATGTACTGAGCTACGTTGAGTCAAGCCAACGAAGTTGACCGGCCCAACCTGTGGTTGAACGATTTCTTAAGTTATTTACTTTTGCCCAAGGTTGTAAGTCCTTACTTCGTCATAGACCAAACCATTACGTTCCACATTCTATGGTATCCAAGTACCATCATCCGTTCATACCTTGGTATTAGTCCTCGCCAGGATCAGACTAACACCCACGCGGTGATTAGCCCAATACTGTCCCTCGGACCGCAACATTTCATAAATATTCCAATTCAATATTCCATCGATATTTCATGTTTTCATAAAAAGGTGATTGATTATAGTAGTGACATCTAGCCGAAATACTGACAATAGTATATTCTTAGGGTTACAAAGGATTATTAGGATTCAATATTTGTCAAGGAAGTTCCATGAGCCTTTCGGCATTAACTAGCTATCATGTCATTCAAACATACCGACTTTATGATATTTCAACATATAGTTCGGAAATAATGCGGTAGAAAATAACTAGGATTTATTCTAGGAATATTAGGTTCAACATGATCAATGGAGTATGGCTTGCCTTATGCAGGCGGAGGGGTTCCCTAGTTCGTAGTTGGCGTAGTCGCATTCTGGCTTCACGCTGTTCTGGCCTCCTGCTCCAAGTACGCTTCCTCGCCTCCCGTGGTCTCGCCTCCCGGAGTTGGTACTGCCAAGGCCGGTTCTATCGTAAACAAACAAAATAACATAAAAAATAAATAAAACAAAAAGAAACAAGAGAAAAAAAAAAAGAAACCGAGAGAGAAAATAAGCCGAAATGGGTCGAAGGGGCTGCTGAATTTTGGAAACTTGGTTTGGCGAACGGAGGTCATTTTTGAACTCAGGCTCAAACGGTTCGATATGTAATTTTGGCTATTTTTGGATTTTCTTGAATTTTTGGGTATTTTTGGTCATTTTTGGATATTAAATGAATTAAAAACGAGTTTTGGAAATTTAAAATTCGAATAAAATGAAAAAGGGCTCGTTTCCCTTTGGGCCGCGCCAAAACCCAAATCTGGCCCGCTCATGCAAGTGGAGAGGGCCACTGGCCGCCTGGCTTGCGCCAGTCACTCGACAAAGTGGGCCTGGCCGCAGCCGATCATGGAGAGAGAGAGGGAGGGAGGCGATCAAGGGTGGGCTGCAGCCACAGAGAGAGGGAGAGAGTGAGGGGCTGGCGGGTGGGGCCTCCTTGTCAGCTTCACGAGGAGGGTGTGGCCGGAGCGGGCGGCGCGAGGCCGAGCGGGCGCCGGAGGCGGGGAAGAAGGGGTACAACCCCACGTTCTAGGGCACGGGGAGGGCACGGGCTTCGGGGAAAAGAGAGAGGAGCTCACCCGGCTAAGGCACGGCTGGGAGGCCGGAGGCGGCGGAACGAGTTGGCGGCGAGTCCGCCGAGACGGGAAGACAACTGTGGGGAAGGCACTGGAGTGCATGGGAGATCACGGGAGAGAGGGGAAACTGAAGAGGAGGGCACGGCGAGCTCGGAGGGCAAGAAATGGGGGCCGGGAGTGGCTTAAATAGCCGGGCAAGCTCGGGGGAGGTCAATGGCTTCATGATTGCGGCGGAGATCGAGCGGAGGCAGCGGCGACGGGACGGAACAAGCGGCGCTGGCTCGGGTGAGCGCGCGAGGCAGCGGCGCTGGCGATGAGTACTTACGGGCTAGGGGCGGCGAGGGGACGGCGCAGGTCACGGGCGAGCCGCGGGCTCGCCATGGCAGAGGCGCAGCTGGGGAGACGACAAAGGCGTTACGCATCGGGCGCGGGGCGCGACGGCGAGCGGAGGCGGCAACGCGGCGAGGCGCCGCGTAGGGCGTGAGGCGGCCGAGCGGCAGGTCGAGGGCGCGAGGAGAAAGCGCTTTCCCAAAGGAAAGCGCCGGCGATTTAAACTTTCCAAAACGGGCAAAACCCTTAATTTAATCAAATAAATTCAAATAAAATCCAAAAAAATTAGAAAATTATAAAATGCAAATAGAGTCTAAATTAAATTCAAATTCGAAAATTTTGGGGTGTTTCATGCCTGTCGCTCACAAGAGGGATGAATGGGAGGGCGGGAGGAAGAGACTTCTGCAACGCTTGGTCGACGAGTTTGACGACACCACGACAAGAGGGCGCCGGATGACGCACGATGCCGCCGGGAGGGGAAGGAGTCGCTTGTGGTGGGGCCGCTTAGTGACGGAGACGAGAAGAAGGCGGGCACCGCCACGACGGAGAAGCAAAGTTAGCTTAACCTTTGTCGCCACGTGGCCGCTGCTAGTACTTACCGCCGGCGCCGCCGCTTATAGTTGGTGAGGGAGGAAGAAGAGGACTGGGAGAGGAGGCCGAGGAGGGAGCCGCCGCTGCTCTCGGCCCTGCCGCCTGGCCCAAGATCGACACCACGCCTTCCTCCACCCGGCCATTGTTAGGTACGATCGATCAAGGCGACGGCGTCACGCTGCCAAGGCAGCCTTCTTCAGATTGAAGTTACACGGTGGTGAGAAGTGATCAAGATCGAGAAGCTAGAGAGGTGCGAGTCGTGGATCGATCGAGTAGCGACATCGTGAGTGTCAATCGTGAGAAGTTAGAGCATCTCCTGAAGGCTCCCTAAAATATGGTCCCTATTTTGAATTTAGGGACTCCCTCTATTTTTTGGGGCCCTGTTTTCAGAGCACAAGTTCAGCAACAGCCCCTAAATCTCAACCCTTATTTTACTTTTTCTCCTATTTTGACATATCCGCTATGTATAATCTTCATTTGACACCACTAAAAATCAATCAAAAATATTTGTAATACATAAAACATAAGCATATTAACATTTACAATTTAAAAACATGATATTTCAAATTTAAATTTAAAGTTTTCAAAACATGATAAATAGATAAATAGAAACTCCAAACAATGAATCAAACTACGAAGCGCTATGAATTGCCCACAAACGCTCAATAAGATTATCTCGAAGCCTCTCATGTATTTCTCTGTCCTTAATAATAGGATATGTACTCGTGTCCCTAGGAATTGAGGCTGAGGAGGCAAATTTAGGAGCCTCCTAATTTTAGGGGCTTGAGTTGGGGCTCCCTGGGAATTGGGGCTGAGGAGGCAAATTTAGGGGCCCCCTAATTTTAGAGGCTTGAGTTGGGGTCCTGCTGGATCTATTTTTTTTACTACACTCCCTATTTTAAGGTTTAGGGGCTGGTTTAGGGGGCTCTACTGGAGATGCTCTTAGAGGAATTAATGCAACTGCTTTTACTGGTTCTTGGCCGTAGGGGAGGGAGAGTTAGATGCGGCCACTGATTTGAAAGCCATCAGAGCTCATCTCCGCGCTGCAGCCCGGGGCTTGTGGTGGACTTTTTCCAAGGTAGATCGCCATGCATTGCAATGCAGAGATTGAAGTCGTTTCTCAACAAAAAGCAAAGGTTTAATAGTGTGATTTATCGTCGTTGATATCATGAAGTGAGGAGCCACATGGTAAGGTATATGGCGCCACATAGGCAACTCCTGTGTTTTAGTTTCTCCCAACAAGAATTATGTGAAGGGGACAGATACTATACCACATTGAACCATTTTTTAAAAAGAAATTATTTGAACTTTGGACCCTTGGATCTAGATATCTAAAAATGTTTTATTTATTACTTCTCAATTATTCTTTTACAGCAATTGATTCATTTCTTTGTTTTTCTTTAACATAATTAGGAAATATATAGGAACCAGCAGAAACATATATCCAACCAAATAATCAAATCACGCCAAAGGCTTTTAAAAAATTACCTATCTGAGCTTCTGAGTCTTTTTCAGGAATAATGGATTATGTTCATTTGGCATTGTTCTATTTGTGGATGATCAACATGTACGAGTGGTAGATGCATGGATTTCTGCCTGTTCATTCTCAACGGGAAAGGATTTCTCTATTGCAACGGGGCTAGTTTCAACAAGGTGAGCAAAGCTAGATACTTAGGCTTGTCCAGCTTGTTCCACCAACCCCGTAATTTTCTTCTCTTTCTCTATCTATATAGAACCTTCTTGTCATTTCTAAGTTGCTATAGGGAGAAAGAAACGAGTAATAACCTGGCCGCCAGAGAATCCTATGCTTTGTCCATAGTTGAACGGTCCATGTATAAAGTCCGAATTTTTTTAAAAATAATAATATTTTAATCAATATTTACAGAAATAATATGCCGAAAATAAAAATAGCAAAATTACCCCCGGTGTCTATTTGAATTGGCGAAAGGGTCTCGTCGCCATTTGAAATGGACACTGGGTGTGTCCATTTCAACCCCTGTGTCCATTTAAAATGGCGACAGGTATCCCATCGCCGCCTCGTGGTGGGGCAAATTGTGGAAATGTCGACTTTGCCCTCGTCGCATTTGAAATCGATATAGGCATGTCGCCAATTGAAATGGACATAGAAGGGCAACCTCAATAAATTAAGAAAAAAACATATTTAGCTGTGATAATTGATGTTGTATTGTATAAAATTACAATTATGAAGGGAAAGTAATGTAAAAGGGTGAAAAATATTGTTTAACTATTTATATCAGAATTATATATATATGCATCACATGCATGAAATGTAAATTATATATTTTGTCTTTGTAATTTTTGAAAATGAATCAATGCATGACAAAAATTCGTGAAATAAATTTCTAAATTTGTATTAAGCTATAAGGATTCAAATTATATAATAAAAACTACTATGTTCCATGCAAGTGTAAATTGTTTAAATGAAGTTTAATTAAAGACCCGTTTATGTATTATGAAGGAACTATAAAAACCGTGACTCCAAAAATCAAGAAATAAATATCGGTTGTTCCCGGATCATGGATGTCCCATTTTTACAAAAACATTTAGGAATGAACTAAGTTGAATAAACTAAATCAAGATAAGAAGCCTCTTTTGCATTGAACGCTTTAGCATTTTCGACAGCCCGTAAAATATCATGTTGAAATGTAATTTTTTCGAAGGACATCGCGGATTTGCTCTTTGATATATGGACTACCATATTCTGACAAAATAATGTATTTATGCCTTGCTTTGCATGTAAATTGGACTAGTGCAAGAACCCTAAGTACTATAGTCGCCAAGAAACGATAACACATAAGCCATTTTGGCAAGCCGTAAAATATTATGTTGCAAGTTGTTATTTGGGAAGAATGGAGCAGATTTGCTCTTTGATATATGGACTACCATATTCTGGAAAAATAGTTTTTGGACGCCTTTCGTTGCATGTAAATTCGACTAGTGCAAGAACCCTAATTATTATAGTCGCGAACAAATGATAACACAAAGACTTATACATTTCCACGTTATATTTTATGCATTTATGTTCCCATGTCACGTCAGATATGCGACTATGTGGAGAAGCAAACACGTTACGCCGACGGGTACAAGAAGCACAACAACAACAATGGCATGACTTGATCACAACAACTAAGATAGAAAACAACAACAATAAAATTGGGATACAACATAGATGCATGCCTTGTGAACAACAACTAAGATACAAAACAACTACAATAAAACTGGGATACAAACATAGATGCATGCCTTGGTGAAAAAGTAAGTCGAGAACCATCCATTCTATGGCCACCACTCCCATGGATATGGTGCTCGAATCGATATTCTAGATCAAAGCGAAGCGGTACATAGGCGGAGCCGGGAGGTGGGTACGGATCCTGAGAGGGCTCATTGGAATATCATCGCCGATTCGAGGACTCCTAGGACGCACGGTTCGTGGGCCTCAGGTGGTATGAAATCGCCATCATCGCCGCCATTTGTATGGTTACGATGACCTCTTGCAGATTGGTTGAACGGGTCGTGCTTGAGTGTCGAGGTGGTGGTGACACGAAATCATCGCCATCGCCGACGCCGCCATTTTGAAAGTTAGGAGCAGGCCCTCTTTGTACCGCAGCAGCCTGGTGGACCTCTACCTCCTGCTATATCCTCTTCGCTGCCTTCTCGAGCGAACCTGCATCACACTGGCCCAAAGAGGATAAATATCTCATTGAAATGTGGGATTTTTTTGTTCAAGAACTCTTCATCCTCGGGAATGACTAGCACACAAGACGAGCATACAAATCGCTTAACTTATGGATAACACCGCAAATGTGAGTAGGCTCAATACATAGCAAGTAACTAACCCTAATATGCTCCGCGTGACCGGGTCGGGTAGCATCATTACCGTGAGATTGTCTCGCAGAGAAACCTAGAGCAGTAAGGGCCGCCGCCTAGTTCGCACACCTGAAATACCTTTCACGCCACCATTGCAAGTGCGCCTTGAGGTTGTTCGTGGTCACAAGGTCTAGACCAGAGGTTGTTGCATTAGCAATCGATGATGAAGCACGCCACTCTTGCATTTTGAGGAGCACTTGATGCAGGTTCTCCTCGTTGAACGGATCCTCGCCAGAAGTCTCTCGATGACGCTGCGTAACCTTCATCGTAATGAAGGGCTACGCCGCTCATATCAGGTGTCCATGAGAATGTTCTCGTGGAGGATTGCTCGGACCCCGAATTTGCAAATCCGACCTCTCAGGTATTCAGACTAGTCCAGAACGCGCTTAGTGCACACAGCCTTAACATCGGTATATATCACAATCATACCAAACGATACTATCAAAGTACTTTATTTAAATAATCAAGGGTTACTCGACCTTATGGCCGAAGTTACAAATATATGCCTTGCAAGGCGAAACTTATTAAAAGGGAAATAACAAAGAATGAAATTCAAATAAACTGTGGCGCCATCCAAGATACCACAGTAACTGATCGGGCTCGCATCCCTAAGTAGACGGGTCCTCTTGGAGTTCCTCCTCCAAAGTCATGCGTAATCTCCTCTTCAACTGATATTGTGTTGGGGCAAGGGTGAGTACTTGGTACTCAAAGAAGTCATGCATGTAATGCAAACTAATATGCTATATGCATGGCTTGGTACAAAGGAATAACTCAAGGTATATTTATGTAAACAGCTTTTGACAAGTAATATAAGTAGATTCGAAGCAAGAGAAATAAGTAAAGCATAAATAACTTTTCAGAAATTTAATAAACATTTTTCCCCATCCTAAACCACATTTCCATCATCTTCATTATTAAACCAACCCAACTTTTCAAATCCAAGTTATTTTCGTAAAATCTAACCCTTGACTCAGAATTCCCGAGCAATGTCCAAGATCGTGGACTCCTGGCTATTCAAATAGATTCTACACTCTGCAGAGGTTATGCACTTTACCCACAAGATACAATCCACTCACCACGTCACCGTGAATCGCCATACAAGAGTATGCGAATGAGCGATCATAACAAAGCCTTCTAAGCCTCAAACAACACAGTGGTCCTCTCCTGCTCAGGTTTCACACCATCCCTTCCTTAGCCAAGGCGAAGTATGGGACCAACACACCGTTAGATGGGTACCTGCCACGCCCACGATACGCTCCCCGCATAATCACACAAAAGGTGTAATCGACACCCCGAGGCTCCACAAGTGAGTCCTTAGCGACTTAGTCAACTAGGGCCGTCCCATTCCAGCCATGTGGTTGCAAGTATGACCCAGTTCAAAGGCTTGCAAGGTTAAGTCCTTAGAGTGACCAGGGCAAGACTACCCAAAACCAAATCAACACTCCCAATGCCACAATCGCCCACCTTACATTTTGCCACATGCCCCTGGCCGAAATCGTTTATCAAACCCCGCTTGATTACCATGCACCACGTGCCATCAACATCACATGATACTTTTCCCAAAACAGGTTCAATATATCATTAAGTCAATATTAACATTTGATTGTCCAAAATCATATTATGAGCACGAGTGTGCTCTAAGCAAAGATACTACAATGATCTAAACCCATGTTGGCTATTTAATAATGTCCAACTAGTAAACCACAACTAGGGTGACAAAGGGTCATGGCACATACTTAAGTAATCAAGGTGTCATATAGCAAATTGGTATTTATCTAACCCCCATGTTTAAACAAAGTATCTTTCTAATTGAACTAGCATGCAATAGTTTAAATCAAAATAGATTTCGAAATAGGATCAACATGGTCAAAGCACAACTTGCATTCAAAAAGCACTTGCTCTTGGTCTTGAGTTGGATCCTGAGTCAATACTTCTCCTTCGAATCCTTCCAAGACTTCAACGCTCACTCGTAAAGCGTGTAAATAGCAAATACACAAATAAACACTATGCAAAAAGATCCCAAAACTCCGAATAAAATCCATAAACAGAGAGAACATAATTTTCTGGATTTTTAGAAACTGGAATCGTCAAATTTGGAGTTAAAACGCAAAAGTTATGATTATTTAAAGTTTAAATAATCAATTAAATAATTTTGCAGAGAAAAACTTTAGTCCAAAAATTAAATAAAATTTATATTTAGGTAGATCTTAATTTTATACAAATTTAGAAATTTGAATCGCTCAAATCGGAGTTGAAACGCAAAAGTTATAGGCGTTTGAAGTTTGAATCTAAATTTGAAATCATTATTCGAATTAATAAATCATTTTCTTTTCGAAATTAATTATTGCGTCAAAGATGGACACGTGGCAACTCCTGATTGGCCTGGCCGACGCCACCGGTCCATGGGCTTGGTCCACGCCGCTCGGGTCCACGGTGGACTCGGTCCACGGGCCACGTGGATCGACATGTGGGCTCACTCGGGTGACGCTATCGCCGACGCCGCCGCTTGGTCAAGGTTAGCCATCGACATGCGGGCCCTTCCGACACGCGGGCCCGCGTGTCGGGTCACACGCACGCCGCTGCGGATCGGCGCTGACCGCCCGGTCCAACTTCCCGACACGTGGCGCAATCTCGCCCGCTGGTTTGAAAATCAACGGCGCGGATTGGATCCAGGGTTTAACACGCTGAAACTACTCGATGCTCGTGGCCGCTCGATCTAGATCGACGGTCCAGATCTAATCCTATAATCGCACCGCTACGACGCGTGGCGATTGTGAGCCGCTGGATCTTGATCCAACGGTCCAGATCTAATCGGGTTTGGAACACGTGAACTCACCTCAACCGTCCGATCCGATCCGACGGCACAGAGCTCGCGAGGGTCGATGGCTTCGTGGTGGCGCACGGCCGCCGGAGTTGAAGACGACGACGAGCCCAACGGGCGTTCCGGGTTGCTCCGGCGAGATGAAGGGTCCTTCGGTGCGCCTCGTCGCGGTGAGTCCGGACCGAGGTCAACGGGCGCAGGGACGGCGACGGCGCATGAACGAAGCAAAGACTGCGTGGCGAGCAGCCGCAACTACGGCGAGCTCGCGACGGCTAAACGGGCGCGACTTAGCCTCGTGAAGTAGAGAAGGGAGGGCGCGGATCACGGCGGTCCTCGGGTATGCCCGGCATTAAATAGCCTCGCGCCTGCGTGCGTAAAACTAAACCTAATTTGCTACTGCGCGGCGCGCGGCGGAGTCCACCGACTCGGTGAAGACGACGAAATCGTGGCCGCCCACATGGCACAACCAACGGCCACGATCGCGCTGGGCGCGACGGGTCCGGCCCCACACGCCGCTCTGGTTTCCGGCGGATCTCACTGCTGGATCTTGATCCAACGGTTGGGATTGATTAGGGTTAGGAGTGGGTTCGGCCGAGTCAACTGCTCGGTCGACTTTGAGTCCCACTTTGGCTTGAATGAACAAGATTTCTGACCCGAGTTGGATTTTCCAATAATTAATATTTAAAATAATTCCTAGTAATTCATTTAATTCATTAAAAATAGCAAATGACTAAAAATTCCGTAAAAATTCCGAAAATATTTTGGATCATTTTGGACTCAAATAAAATATTTCCAACAAAATTTATTTGCAAAATTAAATTCTTTAATTATTTCAAAATGGAATAAATTCAAATAAATTCCAAATAATTCCAAATAAATTCCAGAAAATTCCAAAATTCACCAAAGTGCCACATCACACATGAATTTAAGGAAAGCAAAATTTTGGGGTGTTACAAACCTCCCCTTAATAGAATCTCGTCCCGAGATTCAGGGCTTACTAAAGGAATAGGTTTGGAAACTCTTTCTTCAAATCCTTTCGCGCCCCAAGTCGCTTCACTTTCTTCGTGGTTGCTCCATCGAACTCTACAGTAAACGGGTTGACTTGTTTCTAGTTTCTCGATCCATTGTGTCTAGAATCCTCACTGGATGCTCCTTATAAGTCAAGTCCTCTTGCAACTCAATTGATTCTAATCGGTGTCTGCTCTCAGAACTCTGAGACACTTCTTCAATCTGACACATGGAATACATCATGTACCCTCGCTAACGATCGTGGCAACTCCAATGATAAGCAACTTCGCCTCTGCGCTCAAAATCTTAAATGGTCCAACATAACGGGTGCAAGTTTCCTTTGGCGTGGAACCTCTTAACTCCCCGAGAGGCGAACTCGAGGTATACAAAGTCTTCTCGTTCAAAACTCAAATCTCGGCGACGATTGTCAAGATAACTCTTCTGGTCGAGATTGGGCTATCTTCAACCTTTCCCTAATCATGGCGACCGCTTCTTCACCTCTTGAAGAATATCAGGCCCAAAGACACGGCGCCACGGCCTCATTCCAATTCAATGGCGTCCGACAGTGGTCGACCATACAAAGGCCTCAAAAGGTGACATCTCAGAAACTAGCCTGATAACTATTGTTGTAATCGAACTCGGCATACGGCAAACTCTTATCCCAAGAGGTAGCATAAGCTAATGCACAAGCTCTTAGCATATCCTCCAAAATCTGGTTGACTCTTTCTGGCCTGGCTCCATCCGTCTGTGGATGATAAGTCAGATCAAGTTTAAACGGGTTCCCATGGCCTCATGCAACTTATTCCAACCTTGAGGTAAATTGGGTACCTGTCTGACATAATCCTCTTTGCACTCCGTGCAAACAGACAATCCCGATTATGTACAACTCGCTAACTTATCTCCCGAGTAAGTGGTCTTCACGGGGATAAAATGGGCTACTTTAGTCAGGCGATCCACTATAACCCATATGGAGTCATAACCTCCTTGAGTCTTCTAAGAAACCGTAATGAAATCCATTCCGATTTCCTCCCACTTCCACTCCTATTTTCAATGCTGAGCAATCCCGCTGGTTTCGATGCATTGCCTTGACTCTCCTGGCATACGCCGCACAATGCAACATGCTCGGCAACTTCACGCTTCATACTTGGCCACCGTAATCTCTCCTTCAGATCCTCGATACATCTTGGCGCTTCCAGGATGAATTGAGTACTTGGAGTCATGGGCTTCCTCCAAAATCGGGCCGCTTTAACTCCTCCTTGTCGTGCACACAAATCCGATCCTTCATCCACAACGTGCCTTGTTCATCCAATTTGAAGTCCTCTCGCTCGCTTTCCTCCTTGATGGACTTAATCTCGCGGATCCCGTCATCATCCTTCCGCCCTTCTCGGATCCGATCCTCTAGGGTAGGCTTTACTTCCAATGCGCCAAGAATCCGCTTAGGTACAACCTCAATCTTCATTTTCCGAAATCCTCACATAACTCATCCCGACTTGTGGCGAGCAACGTACTCACGGTGATGGTTTTTCCGACTCAGAGCATCGGCTACTACGCTGGCCTTCCCGGATGGTAATGGATTCCAACATTATAGTCCTTGATCAACTCTAACCATCTCCTTTGCCTCATATTCAGATCCGATCGGGTGAATATGTACTTAAGGCTCTTATGATCCGTATATACTTCACATCTGCTTTCCAATCGATAGTGACGCCATATCTTCAAGGCATGCACTACGGCCTAACTCTAGGTCATGTGTCGGATAATTTTCCTCATGCGGCCTCAATCGCTTTGATGCATAAGCGGACGACCTTTCCATTCTCGTGACAAGACACATCCAAGTCCTTGGCGCGATGCGTCACAATAAATATCAAGCTTTGAGCAACATCCGTAGAACTAACACCTGGCCGATGTCAATCGCTTCTTCAGCTCCTGAAATCCTTTCTCACATTCAAGCGCCCATGCAAACTTCTTTTCCTTCTTCGGCAATTGGCGTAAGAGGTTTCGCAATTGTCGAAAGCCTTCGATGAAACGGCGGTAATATCCTCGCCATTCCAAGGAAACTCCGACTGGGTCACCGCCTTTGGTTGTTCCCAATGTAACACAGCTTCTACTTTGCTTGGATCCACGGCGATTCTTCAGCCATTACATGTCCAAGAAACTCCACCTTGTCCTTCCAAAAATCACACTTGTTTAACTTGGCTAAAAGTTGCTGTTCCTCGCCTTTTCCAAAACTCGCCTTAAGTGTTCGGCATGTTCATCCTCCTGCCTTGGAGTAGACCAGGATATCGTCTATGAACACGACGACAAACTTGTCCAAATATTCCATGAACACCTTATTCATCATATTCATGAAATAAGCCGGCGATTCGTTACCCAAAGGACATAATCAGAACTCGTAATGTCCATATCTTGACGAGAATGCGCTTTCTAATATCCTCTCGATCGGATCTTCAATCGATGGTATCCCGATCTCGCATCAATCTTGGAGAAAACTCCGGCCCTCTTAATCGATCAAACAAATCATCAATCCTGGTAGCGGATACTTATTCTTCACGGTGACTTCATTGAGTGCACTGTAGTCAATGCACATCCTGAAACTCCCGCCCTTCTTCTTGACAAACAAAACTGGTGCTCCCCACGGTGACGAACTTGGTCTCGATAAATCCTTTCTCCATTAACTCTTCTAGCTGCTTTCTTCATCTCTACCAACTCCTCGGTGAGACATCCGATAGGGTCTCTTTGCTATCGGTCCGTACTGTACAAGCTCTATCACAAACTCTATGTCCCTCGTCTCAAGGCATACTGTAGATCTTCGGAAAACATCGGGTACTCATTCACTACTGGACATCCTCTATGCTGATTGCCTTGGTACTGTTAACCATCAATCGCCCATCTCTAACCGCAGCGGGCTTGAAATTCCACTTTCTTCCCACACTGCTCTCAATCGAGATAGTCCTTCGTCCACAATCCAATACAGCCTTGTGCTTGGATAATTAATCCATTCCCAATATAACGCCTAAGGTCCTGGTCTCCAAAATTATAAGGTTTGCTAGGAATTCTATTCCACCTATTAGTATTCTCACCTGAACATCCTACTTCCGCTCGAGTTCTGAACTGTGGGTTTGAAATAAAAGCATGCACTTAAGTATTTCAATCCTTAAATCATTTATAGTAGCAAAGCCTTGCGAAACAAACGAATGCTAAGCTCCATAGTCAAACAAAACTATTGCAGGTAATGAGTCAAAAAGTAACTTACCCAGTAAGACGACGTCCGTAGTATTCTCGCAGTTGCATCCGCGTGACATGGTTGACCCGCCTCTCACCACGGTCCTGGGGTGTGGCTCCTGGTCGGGCGCCCTAGCTGGGTGGTTCCTAGGTTGAAGCGAATCGGGTCGCCTGCCTCTTCTTCTGACAATCAAGTGGCAAAGTGTCCTGGCTCGTTGCTTGTAGCAATGCCTCACTGCTCTCTTGCCGATCGCTCGTAGCGTTCTAGCGGGGCCGTCCGTAGTTCGATTGACAGTCTTGGTGCCGGGATGGTGCCCTTGTTGCATTCTCGTGGTTGGAATCAAGAATTGATTTGGTGCAACTCTCAAGCGCTGCTATGCGTTCCTCGGCGTGATCCTTGTCGTTGCATCCTCGCGCTTCCTGTTCTCATCCAGCTTCCTTGCGCTTGTCCTCAAGAATAAGCGCCTTATTCACCAACTCTTGGAAATCCGAAAGGTGTGGGTGATCAACCCTACTTGCAATCCCGAGTTAAGTCCCTTCATAAAACGAGACTGCCTGGATTTATCCGTCGCTACATCCTCAAAAAGCGTAGCGTGCTAGCCGTGGTGAACTTGTTCGTAGTCGGCCACCGGCCGATTACCTTGCTTCTGCTCAACTCCTCCTTCTTAAGGTCCATGATTCCTTCAGCACGTGATACCGCTTAATGCAAATTGTGAACTCTTCCCAAGTGATATCTTGAGGGTTCTCTGCGTGGCACGTAGTTCTCCCACCATTCTGGCCAATGTTCTTCCAACCGATGAGAAGCGTAAAGTACCTTCTCATTCCCTATGCATTGAGCTATGTGTAGCTTCCTCTCAATTGATCTTAACCAATCATCGGCCTCCAATGGATTGGCATTCCCAGAGAAAGTGGGTGGGTGAGTCCTCATGAACTCGACACCTTGTATTCTCGGCGTGATCCCCGATTAACTTGATTAGCAAAGTGGCCTGAGCAAAGGACGTGCTGCATTTGTTGCATCATAGCATGCATCAATCGAGTCCGAGCAGCAAGAAATGCTCCAAAATTCTGCATATCATCTGGCGGCCGGGTGCTCTATCATTAGGGTTTTCTCATTGGCGAGAACCGCTCCGCTGTTTCCAAAGTTTCCACGGTGTTCACCATCTCGCCGATTTGCTCTAGGTTTAGAGATGAGAGGGAAACGAGAATAGACAAGTAATATGGAACTTATGCGCGAAAAGGTGTAGCCTTAAGGTCCAACTTTATTATTAGTAACTTGGTATGGTCACATAATGCCTAAGGGCCTTGCAACACATAACGCACACTCAAGAAACAAAGCAAATCCAAATCGAACTAACTCGAATCTATCGCCTAAAGGGTGACTCTTTATTCTATGACTCGACTCATGCCAAGGAGTCTCACTATAGAACCTATGCTCACTCCTCGAGAAAACCTCCACGGCCTGGTACGGTGTCGTGGGCATAGGCGCCGAAACGATTGCCATGTCCAAAGAATCGTGTCCTCTGTGGTAGTCGAAGAAGCGGTGTCCTCCTCGAGATCCGACTCCTCCGATCTCGCTCGTAGCTCGAGTAATCGCTCGGGTCTGGTCCGCATAAAGTCATCTCCAACTCGCCAATCCTTCGTGAGAAGGTGTGCCACATACTCTTGAGCTTCCCGCCATCTGCTCTTCTTCTGCCGTGATCTCCTGCGGGCCTTCAGAGCTCCTTGCTTGTATTATCTAGTACATCTTCCTCGGCGACGACTTAATCGTGCCAACTATGTAGTCGTGGCATTCTCATCCTCGAATCTCCTTCGGTCGAAGGTTATCGCTGCGCGATGGTAAATCGAACACCGTGTTTCCAACTCTCTCGCGAGATACGTAATGTGCCGCATTGCTCGTCGTGATACTTCTTGGATACCCATCCGCATTGTAGATCTCCGGCAAAGGCAAAGGTATCGAGGCGATTGCCTGGCCCTTTTTCCTAGCGGTGTACCTCAATCCTCACGCCGCAAGCCTTGATCAATCCTCGCTTGTCCGATCACTTCCACTTGGTATTGGGGCTTCTCAAAATCTCCGAGTCCAGAGCATATGCCAAAGTTCTCGCAGTCAGCGACTAACTCCTAGATCAACGTAGTTGAACTCTTCCTCCATCTCACACAAGAGTGCTTTACGTAAGAACCCTAATTTTTAAATTGTGACAAGGTAAGGGAAAATTTCAGCAAGAGACCGTAAAAGAGAGAAGGGATAAGTCGAGATGTCATTTCTTGTCTTCACAAATTTTTAGCTTTAGAAAATAGGTTTTATCCTCACTACGACCATTCTAGCTTAGGGTTGAGCCTATAGTCAAGTATGGCTCGATACCACCTCTGTCGGACCCCGAATTTGCAAATCCGACCTCTCAGGTATTCAAGACTAGTCCAGAACGCGCTTAGTGCACACAGCCTTAACATCGGTATATATCACAATCATACCAAACGATACTATCAAAGTACTTTATTTAAATAATCAAGGGTTACTCGACCTTATGGCCGAAGTTACAAATATATGCCTTGCAAGGCGAAACTTATTAAAAGGGAAATAACAAAGAATGAAATTCAAATAAACTGTGGCGCCATCCAAGATACCACAGTGCAACCGACCGGGCTCGCATCCCTAAGTAGACGGGTCCTCTTGGAGTTCCTCCTCCAAAGTCGGGCGTAATCTCCTCTTCAACTGATATTGTGTTGGGGCAAGGGTGAGTACTTGGTACTCGCAAGTCATGCACGTAATGCAAACTAATATGCTATATGCATGGCTTGGTACAAAGGAATAACTCAAGGTATATTTATGTAAACAGCTTTTGACAAGTAATATAAGTAGATTCGAAAGCAAAGAGAAATAAGTAAAGCATAAATAACTTTTCAGAAATTTAATAAACATTTTTCCCCATCCTAAACCACATTTCCATCATCTTCATTATTAAACCAACCCAACTTTTCAAATCCAAGTTATTTTCGTAAAATCTAACCCTTGATCAGTAATTCCCGAGCAATGTCCAAAGATCGTGGACTCCTGGCTATTCAAATAGATTCTACACTCTGCAGAGGTTATGCACTTTACCCACAAGATACAATCCACTCACCACGTCACCGTGAATTGCCATACAAGAGTATGCGAATGAGCGATCATAACAAAGCCTTCGGAAGCCTCAAACAACACAGTGGTCCTCTCCTGCTCAGGCTCTACACCATCCCTTCCCTTAGCCAAGGCGAAGTATGGGACCAACACACCGTTAGATGGGTACTGCCACACCACGATACGCCCCCGCATAATCACACAAAAGGTGTAATCGACACCCGAGGCTCCACAAGTGAGTCCTTAGCGACTTAGTCAACTAGGGCCGTCCCATTCCACCCATGTGGTTGCAAGTATGACCCAGTTCAAAGGCTTGCAAGGTTAAGTCCTTAGAGTGACCAGGCAAGACTACCCGAAACCAAATCAACACTCCCAATGCCACAACCGGCCCACCCGACATTTTGCCACATGCCCCGGCCGAAATCGCTTATCAAACCCCGCTTGATTACCATGCACCACGTGCCATCAACATCACATGATACTTTTCCCAAAACAGTTCAATATATCATTAAGTCAATATTAACATTTGATTGTCCAAAATCATATTATGAGCACGTAGTGTGTCTAAGCAAAGATACTACAACGATCTAAACCCATGTTGGCTATTTAATAATGTCCAACTAGTAAACCACAACTAGGGTGACAAAGGGTCATGGCACATACTTAAGTAATCAAGGTGTCATATAGCAAATTGGTATTTATCTAACCCCATGTTTAAACAAAGTATCTTTCTAATTGAACTAGCATGCAATAGTTTAAATCAAAATAGATTTCAAATAGGATCAACATGGTCAAAGCACAACTTGCCTTCAAAAAGCACTTGCTCTTGGTCTTGAGTTGATCCTCGAGTCAACACTTCTCCTTCAATCCTTCCCAAGACTTCAACGTCTACTCGTAAAGCGTGTAAATAGCAAATACACAAATAAACACTATGCAAAAAGATCCCAAAACTCCGAATAAAATCCATAAACAGAGAGAACATAATTTTCTGGATTTTTAGAAACTGGAATCGTAAAATTTGGAGTTAAAACGCAAAAGTTATGATTATTTAAAGTTTAAATAATCAATTAAATAATTTTGCAGAGAAAAACTTTAGTCCAAAAATTAAATAAAATTTATATTTAGGTAGATCTTAATTTTATACAAATTTAGAAATTTGAATCGCTCAAATCGGAGTTGAAACGCAAAAGTTATAGGCGTTTGAAGTTTGAATCTAAATTTGAAATCATTATTCGAATTAATAAATCATTTTCTTTTTCGGAAATTAATTATTGCGTCAGCATGGACACGTGGCAGCTCCTGATTGGCCTGCTGACGTCAGCCGGTCCATGGGCTTGGTCCACGCCGGCCGGGTCCACGGTGGACTCGGTCCACGGCCACGTGGATCGACATGTGGGCTCACTCGGGTGACGCTATCGCCGACGCCCGCTTGGTCAAGTTAGCATCGACATGCGGGCCTTCGACACGCTGGCCTCGCGTGTCGGGCGTTACACGCACGCCGCTGCGGATCGGCGCCGACCGCTGGTCCAACTTCCCGACACGTGGCGCAATCTCGCCCGCTGGTTTGAAAATCACCCGCGCGATTGGATCCAGGGTTTAACACGCTGAAACTACTCGATGCTCGTGGGCCGCTCGATCTAGATCGGACGGTCCAGATCTAATCCTATAATCGCATCAAGCTACGGCACGTGGCGATTGTGAGCCGCTGGATCTTGATCCAACGGTCCGCATCTAATCGGGTTTGGAACACGTGAACTCACCTCAACCGTCCGATCTCGATCCGACGGTACGTAGATTCGCGAGGGTCGATGGCTTCGCAGGCGCACGGCTGCCGGAGTTGAAGACGACGACGAGCCCAACGGGCGCTCCGGTTGCCCGGCGAGATGAAGGGTCCTTCGCGCGCCTCGCCGCGGTGAGTCCGGATCGAGGTCAACGGCGCAGGGACGCGACGGCGCGCGAACGGCTAAAGACCGTGGCGGAGCAAATAAGAACTACGGGCGAGCTCGCGACGGCTAAACGGGCGGCGACTTAGCCTCGTGAAGTAGAGAAGGGAGGGCGCGATCACGGCGGTCCTCGGTATGCCCCGGCATTAAATAGCCTCGCCTGCGCGTAAAACGGAAACCTAATTTGCTACGCGCAAGGGCGCGCGCGGAGTCCAGCTCGACTCGGTGAAGACGACGAAATCGTGGGTCGCCCACGTGGCACAACCAACGGCCACGATCGCGCCGGCGCGATCGGTCCGGTCCCGACACGGCTCGGTCGGGTTTGGCGGATCTCACCGCTGGATCTTGATCCAACGGCTGGGATTGATTAGTGGTTAGAGTGGGTTCTGGCCGAGTCAATCGGCTCGGTCGGACTTTAGTCCGACTTGGTCGGTTGAACAAGATTTGACCCGAGTTGATTTTCCAATAATTAATATTTAAAATAATTCCTAGTAATTCATTTAATTCATTAAAATAGCAAATGACTTTAAAATTCCTAAAAATTCTCGAAAATATTTTGGATCATTTTGGACTCAAATAAAATATTTCCAACAAAAATTTATTTGCAAAATTAAATTCTTTAATTATTTCAAAATGGAATAAATTCAAATAAATTCCAAATAATTCCAAATAAATTCCAAAATTCCAAAATTCACCAAAGTGCCACATCACACATGAATTTAAGGAAAGCAAAATTTTGGGGTGTTACAAGGATCCACCATGTCAAGTGTGAGTGGAGCCGGTATTGTCGGGCTGCGCTTTGGCCTTTATAGCCTCGAAGGGGTGGTGTATGGACTAAGTGTTGGCGCCAGATGATTAAGTCGGCATGACCTGGCCGATGTCATCTCGCAGTCAGAAAGCACCGCCGCCATGACCCGTCAGCCGTTATCTAAAAAGTCAGAAAGCACCGCTGCCACAACCCGCCGATGTTTGTCTTGGCTCATGTCATCCGAAAAGCTATAAAAGCATGCATGTCTAAAGTCGTAAAAGTATGCCTGCCTAAAGTCTCTTCGTATGGAATCCGATGCTCATGGATTTCAACTTCTCTTAAGTCCGCCACTTTCCTATGGCTAGTGGATGGCTATTTAAACCCCAAAGTGGTCGCCGCAATACCACACGAAGGGGTAAAAACGAGGAGGAAAAATGCCTAAGCATGCAAATGGAAAGTGGAAAGGGGAAAACGAAGGAAGAGGGAGGCGCTCGCTTTCTCACAAGAATTCCACGCTCTTTCCAAGACCTCTTACTACCAAGATGGGGTTGTCGACCGATGTGTCTCAGGCGGAGATCCATGCACTTGTCGGCTCATGGAAGTTCCAACTTGGAAGAGGAGGCAATGGAAGTGCCGCAACTACGCCTTCGACCACGAGAAGAGCCTAAGGATGCGCTTAGTTGGTAATAAGCATACGTCTTTCGTAATATTTCTACATGATCTTTGCTAATTTATGTATTATGCAGTCGCCTCCGCCACTGTGTGAATTTGAGAAGTGGTTTGACATGGACATTGACCCCGAGGACCAAAGGCTCCTAGATCAAGATGCCCGGCGGCGATAGGAGGATCGTGGATGCCGCACGCGAGGAGGCACGTAGGAAAGAGGCGGAGGAGAAGGAGGCGAGAGAGAGAGAGGAAGCGAGAGAGGGCACGCCGTGCCAGAGAAGCCCCACCCGAAGCATGGGCGAAGGGGAAGTGGCCTCGATGCACTCAGTAGGCATCTACGTTGTTTTTTATGCGTTGTAATGTTATGTTGTAATCAAGTATTTTTCTTGTTCGTGCTACTACTTTTAGTTTCGCTTTCCTAAGGCTTTATGCCATTGTTGCCGCCATCTCAGAATCCCGATGTTTGCTTCCCGTGAATGTATGAACTATCATATTTCCCGTAATCTCACGCATTCGCATTTTAGGAAGTCGCTGCACTCATGAAAAGCGGATTGAATGAGATAAAACATACCAAAAGATAAACCAGCTTGAACAAAGTCATTGTTACACAAAAGGAACTGATAATACTAAAAGATAATTGTCGGGGTTAGGTAATTCCCATAAATTACCTCGAAGTGCCACGAACGGCCGAGCTCGCTTCCCGCCCGAAAGCCACCAGGAGGTCGCTCCCAAGGACGACCTAGTCGACCTAAGAAGGTCGCAGAATCGCCGATTATGCAGCTCGAGCTCGCAGAAGACAACCGAGCTCTGAGTCGGCTATTAGCCGACTCGCCGTGATCTCGAGGTCTGGAAGTAACCACCAGCGCGTAACCTCCGCTCGTTGCTATGCGCCTCCACGGAGCGTGGCGGAGTTGTAGGATCTGTTAGTTGCCACGTTGAACGTGGTCGAACGTGCGGATAGTAGATCTCAATGAGTACGGTCCTTTGTAAACTATAAAAGCATCCCCACCATGAGGGGGGAGGCACACTGAATATACACGAGCTGGAGTAGGGCTATTATCTTTCTCTTGAGAGGTCCGAACCAGGGTAAAACACCGTGTCACTGTCTAGTTCGGCCCGGTGAGTCACACCTCCGAGTAATCCCGCACGTAAGAAGGGATTGTGGTTGGTCCCTTCATCAACCAAGTAAGCTCGGCGGGGCCTCGCTTCCCAATCGCCGACACCGGGCGCCGTCTGTGGGGACCGACTCTCCTTTCGTGAGGATTCCTGCAGGATGTCAGACTTCGGATCACAGTGGCCCATGCGCCTCGGATCGATGAGGATGAGAAGCGCGCCGACAATGAGGCAGCCGGCATCGCCGCCTCAAGACATGACGGTTCCGGAGCTTTTCCTCGAAGCCGCCGCGACGGAGCAGCTTCTTCCGCCACACTCGACGCCTTTCAGACGATTTAATACGACGGCTCTATGATGGCCTGGACATCCTCGACCATCTCGAGCCCGACCAGGGACCGCTGGCCGCGAGGAGACACTGCGGATGTCACCTCGCGTCCGCCTAATCCCGCAACATTTTTGTCGCAAGAAGGCGAAAATCTCGAGGGCAAATCCTCTGGCGAGGCACGCCCGCGATACGGCTGCCAAGGATCACCTGGAGGCACACCGAATATACACGAGCCGAGTAGGGCTATTATCTCCTCTTGAGAGGTCCGAACCAGGGTAAAACACCGTGTCACCGTTTAGTCCGGCCGGGTGAGTCACACCTCCGAGTAATCCCGCACGTAAGAAGGGATTGTGGTTGGTCCTTCATCAACCAAGTAAGCTCACGGGCCTCGCTTCCCAATCGCCGCCATCGAGGACGGCAGCCGCCGACCTCGCAAGCATACAAAGGGGGAGCCGCAAAGGAAACGGCCGACCGGCTCACCGCGAACGGGCGAACAAGGCCGGACGACCAGGGCCGTGGCGATCAACGCGACGAGCAAGAACCTACTTTTGCCCGCTTCCACCAGGCGCACGGGCACGACTCGCGCAATTGCCGAACGTGGGCCTCCCGCCGAACAATTCTACAACGGCAAGGGCCCCATGCCCACGCTCCGGCAAGAAGAAGATGCCAAGGGCAAGAAGCCTCGCCGACGAGGACGCAGACATGGAATACCAGGAGCCGAAACCACATCGCCGTGATATTCGGGGCTCCGCCGCTTATGGATCACGCCGAGTTGAAGGAAGCCGCGCGCAAGGTACTCCACGCTACCCAGGGAAACCTCCCGCCCAAAGCCTCAAGTGGTCCGAGCCGCCCATCACCTTCTCCAAAGATGATCGCCTCGGGATGACGGTTCTGCAGGCTCCCGATGGTCGTTAGTCCAACGACCGCAACACCGTGGTAGGACGAGTGCTTGTAGATTGCGGAGTTCCTCGACCTGATATCCGCCAGGGTCCTGGACGAGATGCGCATTCCTCGGCCCAAGGTCAAGAGCGCCATAGTACCTTTCTACGGATAGTCCCCGCACCTGGCCAAGCCACTCGGCAGATCGCCCTACCCGTGACCTTCTGCGGCCCGAGCAACTTCCGAACGGAGTTGGTCACGCTCGAGGTGGTCGATTTCGAGTCCGCTACAACGCTTATTCTCGGGCCGCCGGCACTCGCCAAATTCATGGCCGCCACGCATCACGGTACCAATGCTCAAGGTCCCCGCCTCGGGCGCGATCTCGTGAAGGGGAGCCCAAAGCGCCCCGAATCGCGACGAGGGCATTAGACATAGTCGAGCAGCTGCCAACCGCTGGCCCGAGCAAGAGCCGAGGAGTTCCCGCCCAAGGCTACCTCCAAGCCGAGGAGAAACTAAAGCCGCTCCACCAGGCGACGCAGAGCCGACAAGGTCGTGCACGTGGGGCTTCCTGGTCCTAAATAGGAACTCGAAGCTCGTGACCTTCCTCCTAAGAGCGCGGACACGCTCGCTTGGGAACCGTCCGACATGCCCGAGTCCCAAGGGAGGTCGCCGAGCACAAAGCTAGCAACCGCCCGAAAAGACTCCGGCGACAGAGCTCAGCGCTTTCTCCCTGAGAAGCAAGTTATCATCGAGAGGAACTAGATAAGCTCCTCAAGGCTGGTTTCATACGAAGTCGACCATTCCGATTGGTTGGCCAACCCGGCCATCGTGGAGAAAAAGGGGGCAAGTGGCGATGTGTGTTGACCACACGGGCCTAAATGCCGCTGCCCTAAAGACAATTTCCCGCTTCTGATAGACCAGCTTGGTCGACGCAACGGCCGGCTCCGAGGTAATGAGCTTTTTGGACGCCTATTCAGGTTACCACCAGATCGGTATATCACCCGACGATGAGGAAAAACTTCCTTCATCACGCCTCTTCAAGACGCTCGCTACACGACCATGTCCTTCGCCTAAGAAACGCCAGAGCAACCTTCCAAATACCATGCGGAAAACCTTCTGACCAAATAGGCCTGAACTTGAGGTGTACGTGGACGACATCGTAGTCAAGAGCAAGATAGCCTCTGCTCATGTGTCCGACCTTGAGGAAACTTTCAGAACCTCAATAAGCACCGAATAAAGCTAAACCCTGAAAAATGCGTGTTCGAGTCAAAGCCGGTAAGGTTCTGCCACATGATCGGCCCTCAAGGAATCGGGGCCAATCCTCGAAAGATAGAGGCCATCGAAACATGCGACCACCCACTTGCATGCGGGAGGTGCAGCCTCGACCGGAGGATGGCGGCTCTAAGTCGCTTTCATCTCGCGCTCGGGAGCGCGCCTACCTTTTTTCAAGGCGCCCGTAGCACGACGGTTTTGCTCGACAGAAGAGGCGACAACTCATTCGCAGAATCAAGCGATACTTGTCGAGCCCCTGGCCCCGACCACACCGAGATCGGGAAGTCCTGTTGTTATACTTGGCCGCCACACCCCAGCAGAAGCGCCAGAATAATAAAGGAAAGGGACGGGGCGCAGCTGTCCGATCTACTACATCAGCGGTCTTGCATGGGCCCAAGGAGCATTACCCCGAGGTCCAGAGCCTCAGACGCCACGCTCGTGGGCCTCCAAGAAACTACGACATTACTTTCAGCTCATAAAATCCGAGTCCCGACCAACTTCCCGCCAGTGGAAATCTTAGGGAATCAGACGCAAGCGGGCGGATCGCTAAGGGCCATGGAGCTCACGAATTTGAGATTGAATTCTCGGCTAGAACCGCAATCAAGTCCCAAGTCCTAGCGGACTTTCTAGCCGAATGGACAAATCCCGCCCACTCCTCCAGAGCCCGACCAGGCCGACAAGGTCAGCTGGTCATGCACTGATGGGTCCCGAGCTTATGATTGCTCTGGGGCCGAGTGGTCCTCGAATCCCTCGTGGGGAGCACATCCAAGACGCCTTCCAATTGCATTTCGCCGTGACAAACAACGCCGACAGAGTATGAAGGGTCAGCCGCCGGCTTCGTGCATGCAAGGCGCCGGTCCAATGACTAACTACGAAGGGTGACTCGCAGCCTAGTGGTCAACCAGGTCAACAAGGAGTATCGTTGTTCGATGACTCAATGGCGCTTTACCTGGCTGAAGTAAGGAAGATGGAAAAGTATTTTAGAAATTTCGGCATCAGACATCCTCAGGAAGGACAATGCCCTGGCCGACCATCTATCAAAGGTCGGTTCCGCCTAACTTCCCGCTTCGGCGGGGTGCTCGCCGAGCACCTTCATAAGCCCTCCATCCTCGCCGAAGGGGAGGCATCCGAGACGGTGGTATCGCCTCCTTCCTCGAAAGCATGGTGCGAGTTGGATGACGCCATTCATCCAAAGATTTCCAGCACACGGACACCGCTCGAGGAAGAGGCCGAGAAGTCCCGGCTTGTAAGACGCCCCTCCATATAAAATGGTCGAGGGCTTTGCACCGCAAGGGTGCGCTGGGGTCCTCTCCAAATGCATCACTTAGAGGAAGGCAAATACCTCCTCAAGGATATCCACGATGGGATGTGTGGAGCCCACTCTTCCTTTAGGACCTTGGTAAGCAAAGCCTTCCGATTGTTACTATCGCCGACGGCCTTGGCCGACGCTGGGCCTCCATAGTGACCTCCTCGCCGCCTTGCCGCCCACACTCGTAAAATCCACCAACCTAAGATATACACCGCGCACCATGCCCTCGACTTGGCCATTCTCGGCTTGGGGCATCGACATACTGGCCCATTTCCCTGGAAGGAAGGGTTGTAAACACTGATTGTCGCGACGACACCTTCACCAAATGGATTGAGGCCGAGCCTCAGACGACCATCTCGGCCCAAGCAACTAAGAGGTTCTTCCGCAATAACGTAGTGACTCGCCAAGGCACTAAGTCGCCTCATCATAGACAACGGCACTCGCTCACAAGCGAGCTATTTCAGGCTTATTAAGTAGGAGATCGGACCAAGATATGCTTCAAGGCCCATCGCCCACCCGCAGAGCAATGGGGCGCCGAGCGCGAACGGGCAGATTATCCAAGGAATCAAAAAGAGAGTCTTCAGAATCTCGACCAAAGACGGACAAGCTTGGGCGGACGAGCTACCTCCCGCCCTTCCTGGTCGGTCCGCACCACGATGAGCCGAGCTATAGGGGAGACCCTTTCCACTCGTATGGCGCAGAGCCGCCCCGCTCGCCGAGGTCGTGGCTGGATCTCCAAGGGTGAATCTGGCCGAGGACATCGACCAAGAAGGCGAGCGCCTCGACTCGACCTCGGAAGCGACACGCGAACGGGTTCTCGCTACGATCCGCGTCAACCTCGCAAGCTCTCCGCAGCACGCCGCTAAGTCAAGCATTTACCAAGGACCTTACATGTCGGGCCGATCTCGCTTTTGCGACGAAGTTCAAGATTTGTCAAAAGCCAACAAATTAACTCCAAGATGGGAGGGTCCTTACACGGCCGTCTTCAACAAAGACGCCCGGGGTCAGACGCCGCGATGGAAGATGGTCGAGAACTCGCTAAAGACTCGAACATCGACCAACCGCGTAAGTTCTATGTTTAATTCACCCTACTTTACTATTTTCTACAATCACGATCGCCCTCGCTTCTTCGGTTAATAAAATTCGACACCTTGATCGCCTCGCTTTTTTACCCTGGGAGAGATCCGTGGCCCAAATTTCGATCTCGACTAAAATACAAAAGCGAAGCTCGGCTTGTCGTGGGCACCAACGGACGGAAATACGATCGCTAACGCCGCGTGCCGCCAAGCTCGACCTCAGGGCCACATCCTTGTAAGACGATCATCTTTCCGCGGGCAAGTCTCCGCCATGACAACGAATCGCACGGACACCTTCTGATGGCCCCGAGCACAGTCGACCGACGACGACGGTTTGGGTATTCCGTGATCCGGAGGCCACACGATCTCCGGGCGCGTTTATTCGCCCTTAGTCTCCCGGCCTCTCCGCCAACAAGGTCGCGCCGCAATCAAGGCCCATGACCTCCGCTGACGGGCGGGGTCAGACGGCACCGTGGCGATTACGACTCTAGAACGACTCCGCGCTTAAGGGTTTCTTCCTACTTATCGCTCGTTGCTCACGAATCATCGACCATCAATGTATAAGGAACAACAAGACAAAGCAGCGCTAGAAGCGCTAACATTTCGATCGATAACATAAGGACATATAATATGCACAAATCATTTTTACATGAGATTCGAAGTTTTGCGGTGTAAACCCGCAGGAAACGACATAGCTAAAAGCGCCGGCGCGCTTCGCCCCTGGAGAGTGGCAAGCTCCTCCCAGACGGAGTCGAAGCTCGACTCGAGGTCGAGCACCGCCGACGAAGCTTCGACCATCGCTAGCCACCTCGGGCGGCCGCCTGGACTCCTCCTCGTGCCGATCAATCGCCTTCTCAGACTCAAGGGAGTCTCGCAGTCATTACCACTGCCGCTCAAGGCCCGACCTCGCATGCTCGCTTCCGACGAGGCGCCTTGAGGACCAGCGAGGACTCCTCCATCTTGTGCCGATCTCCGCCTCGGCCTTCACCCGCAACCAGCGCCGAAGCCCGCGATCCTCGTGATCTTGCTCGGCATGGTGCTTTGCAACGACTTCCGTGGGACGGTCGCGCCCTAAGTCCTCGCGTGGTGGTCTCTAGCACCCGAACGGCGGGGCATCTCGGTTATCACGATCTTATAGGAAAAGAGACGGTGTCAAGGAAACTTACCTAATGAAGCCGGCCTCCAGCCTCTTCCCTAATAACTCTACAGGTCCTCCACTCCGCTCTTCCTCCTTGATGGGCACGGAGCTCGCGAGTTCTTCCACCTCCCTCGGCCCGAACTCCTCAAGTTATCCGGGAGTGGAAGATCCCGGTTTGGGGGTCGACTCCATCACCTCGGGCGCCGACCTCCATCTCCTCGGAGGACGACGGCCTCAAGGGCGAGGACCCTGCCTCGCGCTTTCTTCCTCGGCAGGAGTTACGCCGGAATCTGCCGCTCGAGCTCGGCTCCTTCTTGTCTCGAGGACGCGGGGTCTTCGGCACGGGGCGTGGAGTCGTGGCCCTGATCTTGGGGGTCGACCTCCATCTCCTGGAGGACGACGGCCTCAAGGGCGAGGACCCCCACCTGCGCTTCTTCTCCCTGGGCAGGACTTGCGCCCGGAGACTCCACCTCCTCCTGGGCTCAGGCCCCTTCGGCGTCCAAGGGTGCGGGATCTTTGGGCCGAGGCGCCGAGTCGGCAAATCGAAGATCGGGCCGACCGAGAGGACTCCTTGCTCGGTGGTCCCCCCGCTCGAGCCGGTCCGTCTCCGCTTAGCCTCGCCAAGGTCGGCCCCACGACGAGCAGAGCTACCGGCTCGCCGCCAGACGAGCCCGTCCTGGTTGGAGTCTCCAGTCACGAGCCTGCGTTGGTCTCCAACGGAGTATCGCGAGCTCTGGGGCTCCTCCGCGATCTCCTGGCTGCCTCGGCGATGATGTCGCCGGGCGCCGGGCGAGTCTTCACGGAGACCCTACGGCACACTCGACGCCACCAGTTCACCGCCGGCCGTCGCCCACTGACATGAGGTGGGGACGCCGCCCTCGCAGCCCGAGCATCGACGGGCAGCGATCTTCCTTCGCTTTCCTCTTCAGAGACACGATCTCGGGCTTGGGCCTCATGCGCCCTCGCCACCCTCCTCGACCTCGACGCCCACCACGGCATCGGCAACACGCATGCGCGTTTCTCTCTCTAAGGCGAGGTCAAGAATATCGCCACCATAGCTTCAAATCCCATACTGCATCGCCGCCACACCCACTATAGACGATGTGGGGTTAGTGTGGCACCGGGAGGAAGAAGACGAACAAGGTTGAGATGAGAAGCCACCGCGCGGGCGCCTTCCATTTGGGCGCGGCGCGAATGATGAGGGCGGCCATGTTCGCTGCCTTGTCGGCCCTTGCGATCATCATGAGGTCGACCTCCTCCGCATCGACCTCGTGAGACGGTCGGCGTTGGACGCTACTGGGCACACGGACGACCGCGGTGCCTCGGGCTAGCGGGCGGGGTCCAGCCTCCTCCTCCTCGGTTCGCCCAGGAGCCAAGCTCGAACTCCTAGGCGGAGACGGTGTGGCCGAGGGGAACTCCAAATGTTGGCGGGTGAACGATCATCCGAGCTAGGGCGCCGTCGAACGCTTAGGCGGAGACAAAGGTGGGTCGAGGGGGATCGGTCGCGACGCTTGTGGCTCGCTGCTTGGTCTTACGACCTCGTGCTCGGCCGCTTCCTCCCAATCGCGATGACAGCTAGCCACTACGACCTCGAGGGCAACTTTCTCCTGCCAAGAAGAGCTCGAATGAGGTCGGAAACCCCGGGAGACCTCCGGTCCAGATAAAAATTCCAAAAGGGTCTGAGTCGAAGGCTTACCGCCTCGGTCCTAAGTATGACGTTGTTCGATCCGCGGCCCTCTATGATCTCCTTGCCCTTGGGGTGCCGAACATCTCGACACCTCACGCCCACCCACCTCGCGGAGCCGCTGCATCAACCAAGAAGGGGCAAGTGAGAACGGGTATCTTCGCTTTGAGAAGAAAATCGAGGGCGATGGTATACCCGAGTGCGACTCCCGGTGATGTCCTCGCCACCCTCGACCTTGAAGAAAGGGTGCACCCTCCTCCTATGGGTGACACCTGCCTCGACGTAGTCCCGGTGATGTCCCGTCTGGCCAGCCCCGAGCATGTGAGCTCGTTGATCAAAGATGAGCACCTTCTCCTCCTCGGGCTGCACGGATGGCTCGGGTGTCTCGATAGCACGGGCTCGGGCGCCGGTGTAGGAAAGCGAGCTGCCTTCTACCTTCCTCAGTAGAACCAAGAGTCAGCCCACCCCGACACCGAATCCTTGAGCCGTAAAGCTCGGTACTGTGACGACGGGTAGGTCGGAGACGGAAATAAAGGCAGCCACCGACGAGGGCGTGCGGCAAGGCGAGAGGCAGAGAAATGGAAGAAGAGG
The DNA here is from genome assembly GCA_036346355.1 of Rhipidocladum racemiflorum. Taxonomy (NCBI): domain Eukaryota; kingdom Viridiplantae; phylum Streptophyta; class Magnoliopsida; order Poales; family Poaceae; genus Rhipidocladum; species Rhipidocladum racemiflorum. The sequence goes on from JAYEVF010000069.1 coordinate 199,270, forward strand.
CTGGAGTGGGCTCGATGCCCACGCATTCTTCGCAGAGATGGGCGAAGATGGCCATTATGAGGATAGAATTTGGATGGAGGTGAGTGATCTCACACTCACATATGCAGAACGGCCTCGATTTAACTCGCTGCAAGGCCCGAGTCTGCTCATGGCGTAAAGCTCTGGAGACGATCTCCTTCCTCCGGCCATGGCTCTCCTTGGCACCAAGGGCTTCCATGTGCCAGCATCGAGATACTTCGCCCGTTGAAGTATCTCTAGCTTTTGCCTATCGAGTCTGCTGGCGCCAAACTTTGCCCTTGGAAGGAGGACGGCGATCGAGAGGAGAGACGAGCACACGAGGTCTGGTGGAACGAGCGCTGGAGCGGGGAGTGTTGGAGGCATTTTTTGCTGGAAGATCGTACGGATCTAGGTTTCTCCTGTTTAAAATTCCGGAAGCAGAAAGTGAAGGGACTTCCCGCCGCTATGGTCGAGGAAGCCCTCGAGATGCAGAGGGCGCTTGAGGCGCTCGCCACCCAGTGGAACGACACGGGCATGCGAATCGAAACTGCCCCGCTAAGAGACAGCTCTCAGAAGGGTGGTTCGAATCGCCTGAGTAAAAGCTTCCGGGAGAAGGAACCGCTGAGGGGGGAGGGCCCACATCCATCCGCCCGAAGCGCGACGAACTGAGGCAAAAGCTCGTTACCCTGAGGTGGTTAATAGCTCGGTGGTCGCGGCAGCTGTTCGCTGCAGCAAAGAACCGACGTGTCAGACTCAGGGACGGTAGGCCCAAGGGGAAGGCCTTCCGTGAGGCCTTTTCCACTTGGACCTCGGGCTAGCTGCCGGGGTTGGGTAATTCCCATAAATTACCTCGGTGCCACGAACGGCCGAGCTTGCTCCCGCCTGAGCCACCAGGAGGTCGCTCCCAAGGATCGACCTAGCCTGACCTAAGAAGGTCGCAGAGTCCGCCGATTACAGCTCGAGCTCACAGAAGACAACCGAGCCTCGAGTCGGCTATTAGCCGACCTGTCGTGATCTCGAGGTCGGTGGAAGTAACCACCAGCCGCGTAATCTCCGCTCGTTTTTGCGCCTCCACGGAGCGCGGGCGAGTTGTAGGATCTGTTAGTTGCCACGCTGAACGTGGTCGAACGTATGATAGTAGATCTCAACGAGTACGGTCCTTTGTAAACTATAAAAGCATCCCCACCATGAGGGGGAGGCACACCGAATATACACGAGCCGAGTAGGGCTATTATCTCCTCTTGAGAGGTCCGAACCAGGGTAAAACACCGTGTCACCGTTTAGTCCGCCCGTGAGTCACACCTCCGAGTAATCCCGCACGTAAGAAGGGATTGTGGTTGGTTCCTTCATCAACCAAGTAAGCTCGGCGGGGCCTCGCTTCCCAATCGCCGACAATAATACTAAAAGAAAACTAGCTACGGCCCCTCGAGGTGCGACACCCTGTGACCCCAGGCCTCCTCCGACGCCGAACATGCCCGCTAAATATGTCGGGCCGGTCGTGAAGCTGTCCGCGAGTACTCCTAGTAGGGCGAGTGGTGCAATGAGTAGTTAAGGGGTCCCGCGATGATCGATCGTCCGGCGCACCGGGCGAGCCGCAGAGGACCAATGATATCATCCATCGTGAACAACATCGGTGTCGTCAACAGGGCTCGAGCCGCCAGAGTGGGTCGCGCCACGGTCATCGACGGCTGTTCTGACATGTCACGTTAGTACACATACTGTAAAAAATGTAGTAGACAAGGGCAGGCGTAAAGCGAGTACCAGAGGGTTGCTACCACCTAGAGCCCCGGCACATCGAGGAGGGGCACGTGGCGCTATGTCGGGTGCGGTAGCGGACTCGCCCGCCACGCATACGGATTTAACGGGCCGACCTGTGCCGCCACATCGCCGCCCTCACCCTCCTCGCACGACATGAGGTGGACGATGCGAGCGGTCCTGCCGACAACACGGCAAAGATCGCCTCACCGATCCATGGTCGTGGCCGCCAGGTCGATAGCGGCTACCATCGTGGTCGCTGGCCCTCGCACCTCCTGGCAATGTCACCTCTCAAAATGGCTTGTTAGTTGTGGTTGTATGCATGGCACGTTATACGACTTGTGAGAGCAAGTACTAACCACGCCGTGAAAAGCAGAGTCAGCCGTAGGGTAGGTGTCCGCCGTGAGGGAATGTGCTTGAAGGTGACTCCACCACACGCACAACTCGAACGCTGCAGCGCCGGCTGTACCATCGATGTAGTCGACGACGTGCCGTGGTCGTAAGGGGCGCCTCGCTGCACGCCTGGCACAAAGCCTCGCGCCACCGCCAACATGAGGAACTATGCGTGTCGCCCACCGTAGTAGGACCTAAGCCCTTGCGTGTCAGTCTGCATAAGTCGATTTGCAACATAAACTTCATTAGTAATATATACAATTAAATGAGATGTTAAATAATTGTAAAAGAAATGGCAAGCAATACTAACGTGTGGACGCTCGCCGGGACAATGGCACCTGTAGGGGGGGAACGCCTGATGGAGGCCGAATCGCCGCGATGACGCTGTGGGCCGCAGACGCCTCAATGAACACGCGAAACCAAGTGACGCCGGTGAACCAAGAGGGCGGCGCCACCGGTGCACCGCAATAAAGTCCGTGGTGGTGCTCGCGCGACGACAAGCTCCGAAGGTAGGGCCGCCAAATGACGTGGTCATCTATCACCGGTCAAACATCGCTGTACTGGGTACGGCGGATGTAATCGTGAAAGTGGGCTGCAAAACAAGGAATACACCAACGTTAGTTCAGAATAGTATTGATGAAAATTATTTCAAAATAAGGTAATAAATTTTTGTACTAACTCGTCGGCGACACCACAAAGACCCCATGGTAGGTCGGTCGACTTCATCTCCGATCGCCAGAGAAGTCATCGCCATACGGCCGCAAGTCTATATGTGGACGTCCGATCTAGAACCTCTCGAACGACTACAACTAAATCAGAGAGGACACCCAGAGAGAATGGAGGAGTCCGAGGTGCGACGGCACGCATCGCAAAGAGCCCTGTGAGGTGGTCGCCAAGATTGCCGGCCCCAAGCCACCGTGGGATCTGATCCAGTCGGCCTTCGCGATCGCCCTCGCGAATCGATCACGTGCTTTTGATGGTGTCTCCTTGGCTCGAGCAGAACATGACCCAGCCGAATAGCCAAATCAGGTACGCCTCGAAGTGGCGGGTGACGACGTAGTCCCCTGCTCTGGCCACCATCCTCTCGGGCTGCAAAAGGTTATGGTTAGCGGCGGAACTGCAAGCTAAAACAAAAAAAAACATTACAAAATAAAGCGCAACTTACATAGAACTGAACCAACCATTTTTGCGAAGGGCCGTATGAGAAGCGAAGTGGTGTACCCTCGCATCCTCTCGTAGCACACTGCGAACCGCCGCAGAGGTCCGTCCGCCGCTGAGGGTCCACGCTTACCGGGCACCATCAAGGCCCCTCGAGCAAGGTAGGCCCAGGAGGTAACTCACGCCTCAAGTGTGGGCGCCATCTCGCCGCACTAAGGTGGAACGTGGTGCATCTCAGGGCGCCAACGGTCCACCAAAGCGGCCAAGAAGCTCGGCCAGACGGAACCTCCCCGGAGGCACCTCGTCTGGCCCCGCTCGCCACCATCAGAGCCTCCACCATCCTGGCTAATGGAAGCAACCCCGCTGTTTCACCGCATGAAAATATTGTAAGTACACTTCGCACACATAGAGGACAATACATTGTACTTATAGAACTATGTGATTAGTGTACTAACCTCGAAGCCGCCAAGGGTCAATCCTCCATGCTCTCATGGGGTGCGCAAGCGTAGGGCGCCAAGCTCCAGAGGTAGCTCTCCCTCCGTGGCGTCGCGGTGGCAAGCTGCCCGGTGAGTCGATCTATCACCGGGTCAAGCAACTCAGACGCCATACCTGCATTGTGTAACCCGACATAAGGAAAATAGAACATACATATCGTTACAAATTGAACACCTGCATATTTCAATACATAATAAATTTGAAGTACAACAATTTAATTGATAGCATGACTAACACAACCCGACATTACAAATTGAACACAACAGCTTACATAAAGAAAGTGCAAACATTCATTACATAATAAATTTGAAGTACAACAATTTAATTGGAAAGTCCATACATAAACGACGCATAACAATTTTATTGGAAAGTCCTTACATAAACGACGCACAACAATTTTATCGCTTCAACCGTGGGACAATACTTGAAAGTGTGGCCCGCCTCCTTGCAAATCGAACATTTCTTCACACGACGGCCACTTTCCGCCAGATCCATATAGTTCCTTATACGCTTTGTTCATCGCCGCCCAACACCCTTCAAATTTACTTACATCCGAACTCCACCGTGTCTCCTCCCATCTATGATGCTTCGTGAATAAACCCACCACTAAAACCGTGAATTTCCCCACTCCAGTTGCCATCACCTCTTCCTTATTGAAGAAATGTGACAAGATTATACCCTCGATCCATTCGATTGTTGAGCAGCAGCCATGACGCAGCGCATGGCCTGTGTAATGCATTTAAGCTTGCTGCAGTGTGCATACACATGTTTGTCTATGCATGGTGCATTCATGAGTAACTCTCCGCCGGCTTGTCCCACGCCCGATTTATCTTTACATAGTACCTCAAATCGTAGCTCCTCGTGCCCATCTTCAATGCTCTATGCATCTCCCCTTGTTGCCCTTTTCCTCCATGTAGGTACAAATCATCTCTGAGTACTTCACATCGTGGGCATTCATGCCGGCGACGGCCCTAGCATAGCGATCCACAAAGTATTTCGTTATGCCACGAAGAACACCCTTCACTATAGCAACTGTGGGAAGCGGTCTCAACCCCGCATGACCCAATTGTAAACCTCACCTAAGTTTGTCGCCATGACCCCATACCGGGCGCCATCGGTGTCATAAAGCGTAGCTCATTTCTCCTTAGGCTCATGCTCTATCCATTCTGAGAAGCATTTCATAGCTCCTTCCATTCCTCCAAACCAGGTGTGGAGGGTATGTTGGTAACTCTTCAAGCGCCATCAAGTCTTCCTCTCATGAAGTCGTTGGCTTCTTCACGCCTCTACTGTATGCCTTGACGTTAGCTCGCCCAACTTCTTCCACAGCCTCTCAAATTTTTTTGTCGTTCTCGTCGCACAGCCTCTTAAAAAGCTTTGTCACTTCTTTGTTCCCGAATTGCTTGTAGAAATTGGCGCCCATGTGCCGCTTACACCACCTACTACGCAAATCGTGCCATGGATGTGTCTCATCTTCACCTTGCTGCAATTGCACGACGCTTTAGCAACCCGGATGCCGATCATGTATGACACACACACCATGCCGCTGCTTCCACGACCCCAATTTTCACGCTCCTTAGAAACCATAGCCAACTATCGCTGTTCTCACCTCTACGAATGCGAAGAACGGAAGAACCTCGATTGTTGCCATCGACTTATGGCGCCAATATCCGCCTTTGTACTTCCCGGTCGTAAAAGTCCCATCCACGCATAACAACGGACGGCAATGTCTGAATGCGCTGATACACGCACCTAAAGCAAAGAATGCCCGCTGAGCAACATCTTCCCAGGAAACGCCAGAAGGTTGCTCAAAATATCGACATAAGTCCCAAAGATTCCTTTCCTTGATCACCAAGCAACCCTTGCAGATTCTCGATAGGAGTCTTCGTGACGCACTCAAACCTTGCTTCCAATGCATTCTCCGCTTCGCTTCCATGCCTTCGCATAGCTTATCATGTAATCAAACCTCTCGCTTCTATTGCAAGTATGATGGCACGTGGCTCTAAATCCAGGTTGCCCACAATCTCCCCCTACATTACATTCGCAACAAAGCCTAAGATATATAGAACACTTCCAAATTGTGTAGACTCACAAGACACATGAGTGCAAAGACTACTATAGAACACTTCCAAATTGTGTCCCACTTAGGCCGGTAAGCATGGACACGCTATGGGCAACCTTCCATCTTGCATCTAACATCATACACCCACTGATCCGACTTAGCAACCTGTATGGTCTACGCAATGACACCGCCCATGTCGCCACTACTTCCTCGCACCTCACCTTTATCCTTGTAAATTGCATCTTGCCGCACCTCATTCCGATCGCACTTCATTGGACATCTTCACCATAGTTGACCATTAGTCTATCGAACCTACACTCATCCCACTCCGCTGGGAAAGGCTCTTCATCCTCTTCATCGTTACTTAAATCCTCGTAGTCCCGGCTTCTGGCCCATCGATATCACCAATGATTCAATATGTTCTCCTCGTCTGCCACACCCATTGGTTCCTCGTGACGCCTTCCATTGGAACACCAACTTCCTCACCTTGCACCGCTCTCGACCAACTAACATCATGCCTCACCGAGTCATCTCTTGCTTGGTCGCTTCCCCAACTTCCTCCTCTTCGTCACCAACAATCTCCCTATCGCTCTCACTGATGCCCTCTCGCTTTCAAATGCTTGCGCCAACAATACTAATGGCCATCCTCTCTCAATCGATGCTCGACATACGAACTCCATGACTTCGACTTGTAATTTCAACTAACTCCCAAGACGTGCGCCTGCCTCCAACACCCTACTCCGCAGCTTCACACCATGCAACTCACGGTCCAACGAGAATATTTGGTATAACCATCTTCTAATCATGCTCCATGAACGCCCGCCGGACGTGATGCACCAACTACGACACTTGGGAAATGACTTAGTTCCACCCCTTCCACACCCATGTTCAGAATTCCCTCTCCGTAATATATCGTAAACTGCACTCGTTCATCCATACCTGTCAAAAATTTCATGAAATTCTTACTGGTATTTAAACACACCTTTTAGATAATGTATCTAAAATTTTATAGAATTTTCCTAGCATTTCATGATTTTCTGTTGATTACCAAGACATTTTCAGAATTACTAAATAACAGAAAAATAAATTTTAATACACATAAAATATGAAATGATGCTAAAAAATAAATACAGAGCCAAAAATATTCTAAATATGTCATCGTTAAATTTTCAGAATATTTTAGCATTTTTTTGCAATATTTCGTTAATGATTAAGCAAATTTCATAATTACTTAATAGCAAAAAATAAATTTCAGCACATAATAAATAGGGCATGATGCTATAAAAGTAAATCCAGAGGTATAGAACTTCCAATATGTGCTAATACCAATTTCGCCAAATTTTCGGAAGTCCATAAGGCCAAAAATCTAATTTTCAGTGTTTAATACCAAATTTCGAATTTATTTATCGTTTCTAAAATTTCTGAAAAAAGGAAGGGCAAAATCATAATTTTTTTCTATTTTTTCAGAAATTATTCATGGGATTTTCCCGGTCCATTTGGCTATAAAGTCCATTTGGCCATATACAAGCTTCTGGCTTCATCAAGCTTCCAACCCTGGCCGCTATTTGGCTTCTGGTGAGGGCGTGCCGCTTGGGTGGTGCTACCATCGCCGAGCTAAGCGTGGAGGCGACGGTGCGCCGGTGAGCCGAGGCAAGTGTGACCGGGCACGCGACAACGAACACACCGACGGGCCGAGGCGAGCAAGGCCGAGGCAAGCGCTGCAAACACGGCCGACGGCCAAAGGCGGTCGTGGGCCGAGGTGAGCGCGACGAACAGGGCCGACGTGGGCTAAGGCGAGTGCGCCAAGGCGGGTCTCATATGGTCCATAAATGAAGATCTCAAAGAAACATGCATAGGCTAAGTCTAGCTAGGCATATATGCATGCAAACCTAGCTAAGTAGCTAGGCATGCGTTCTTGCACATGATAATACGATCAAGTAGCATAAACAAGTATAGCAGATTTAATTAGTCTTGGCATTTACGCTTACATTGCTTTAGCATGGAGGTTTGTTCCTAAATCGCGAAAACAACGCTAAGTCGCTAAGTCGTTAAACTAATGCTAAGTCGCTAATTCAAAACAACGCTAATCGCTAAATTTTTGCTAAGTTACTAAGTCGCTAAAACATGATAATACTACTCGCTAAGTCACTAAATCACTAATTAATCTATTCACTAAGTTGTTAATTACATACAAGAAAGAAAAAATTTACCTCGCAGTTTAGATCTTCTTCTTCCTCCTCTCCTCTCCTCCTCTCCCTCTCTTCCTCTTCTTCCTCTCCCTCTCTTTCTCTTCTTCCTCTCCCTCTGCTTTCTCTCTCTCATGAAGTCACCGGCTGCACTCGAATGAAATGGCGACAGGAGCCTCTGCGCGAGTAGGTAAAGGCTCCTGCCGCTATTCCATTTGGCGACAGGAGCCTCGTGGTCCATTTCAAACGGTGACAGATCGGGGAAATTTCGATTTATTTTCGTGTCCATTTCAAATGGCGACAGGACTCGCCGCCAATTCAAATGGACACATAGGGTAGTTTTGCTATTTTTATTTTCGCATATTATTTCTGTAAATATTGATTAAAATATTATTATTTTAATCCACCGCTAGGCCTTTCGACCCAACAGAGCACAAGTTACACCACTGGCTTCTCAACCATAGCCCAGATCGGTCATTGGCCCATGGGCCCCATCATTCGCTACGAGCTTGTATGGTTCCCACCCACAACATCACAACGGCACAATCATCCCAACTCAGATCCAAACCGGCCCAATCGACGGCCCCAAAGTCCCCAATTCCGATAAACTCTTGCCCCGATCCGCAACCTCAGCCAGCCCGCCTACACGCCCTGCTAATAAAAAGCCTGCCCTACACCGACCTCTCTTTCCTCGAAGCTTCCTCTCCTCGGCCTCCTCCATGGCCGCGGCAACCTCTTCTGAGGGTGCTGAGCCACGCCGCCAACGAAGTTCAAAGGTCGAGGGCCTCGCCAACACGTATACCCCCTCTACCTCCCTCCTCCCTTCCCCTCTCTTCAGATCTATCCATTCGCTTGCCGCACTAATTCGCTTTGATTTGATTTGATGCGATTGTTACGCTCATTATCCGGTCCTTGGGAGGATCAGCCTCCTGGTCGGTTCCCAACGGACTCGCTCCTTGAAGCCACATCATCTCGCTGTATCGTGGGCTTGCTCCTTTTTTTTGCGCCTGGGATTTCCCGTGACGCAGAGCAAAGACGGCTCTTACATACATGATGATACCGTTAAAAATGTTCTTGCATGCTTAGCCTTTGTTTTATGAGAGAATTTTTTTCGATTTGTGTAGATTTCTCTTCGATTTGTGTCCATGACTATGATGAGCCCTCAAAGTCCTGTGAATGATTCTTATGGTATGATCGCTTGATTCAAAGAACATCTAGGGGAATGACCTGTATGTTTATTCGAACGGAATTGCTAAAAATCACCGCAAGTTTTTTGGGAAAAACAAGAGAATTTCTCTGACCTTGTTATTTGCTTGAGATTCGAGCCCAAAGCAAGGTCGGAGGTGTATTCTCCTGGTGGTGACGAGTTAGGGTTTGGGGTTCACGGAGCCCCGAACTTAGAGCGAGGCCAGCCAAGTGAGGACCAGCAGGCGGCAAGGTAAGGTGGTGAAGTACCGCCATCCATGGGTTTGGGGAAGCGGATGACCGTGGAGGTTAGCAGAGAAGACAAACAAGAGAATATTAGGTGGTATGGATGTGGTGTTGGGGGTCTCCTGGCTCATGCTGGGGGCCAGTGAGGCGGCACGCGGTAGGAGGCGGTGTGGGTCGGGAGTTGGGAGTAGGAGGTTGGATTTGTATAGAATGTGATGGGAAGTCTCGAACTGCTGAATCTAGATCCAGATCTAAGTCCAAAAGATGCTGATTTTGTGGATTAAATCATTCAAATTGTGCCGCTTGTGTGTTATGGTTTGATGCTTAGCAATGTGTTGTTCATGGCTTACAGTTGTTTTTGGCTAATTGGATTAGTGTGTCGCTTGTGTGTTATGGCAACGGTGATGAGTCCATACAGACTGTAATGATTCTTATGGATATGATCGCTGATTCAAAGAACATCTAAGGGACCGAGTTGTAGAATTATTTGAATTTTAATGCTTTGGTTATTGGTTCGTGTGCCCGCTTATAGGTTGTAAATCGTGGGTTAGATTTGAAGTTATTTGTTCATGGCAACGGTGACGCAGTCCTTACAGATCCGTATTGATTCTTGTGGAAATGATCGCATGATTGAAAGAACATCTAACGGACTGAGTTGTCATGAAGCATATGTGCTGTATTTTTGTAGTCCATGTTTGTTACTTTGTTTGTCCAATAGATATTTTGTGGTTTTGTGTGGCTTCTCTTGGTTCATGCTCATGAGCTAGCTCTGGTTCCTGAGCTCTGGAAAGGTGAAGTGAAAGGCTTAATGGTTCCTCTCGCTATCCGGGCAGAATTTCTTTTGATGCCACCGACGCCGAGGAACTACATTTCTACGGGTTTCTCATGAAATGATATACTTGTTATTGTCTTGATACCACATTTTTCCTGGCTTTCATCTTTGGTGGATTTTGTTGTATTCTTTGTTTCAGTGCTGTTAATTTGTCGTAGTGAGCCACCTTTGATTTTGCAGCCGTGCCTTTCAGAGGTTTGCCGTGAAGACCAACAAGACTCTTGAGAACTCTTCCAAAGGTAGCATCGGCAGCCTTTGTAGCACTTAACTTCTATGTACAAAATCATTCTGTTGTTCGTTAACTATGGCCTCAATAGTAATTTATTGGGATGAATTGAGACGCCCCTTTCTCCATTATGTAATCATCATGTCCCATAGAATATTGATTTGAGTACATCGTTGTGTTTTTATTATATGAAAATGGGGTACATCATGACATATTTTTTGTTGGAATGATACATTGTTGTGTTGCAGTGCTATATATACAAAGGCGTGGGCTAGTGGCTGGTTAGTTCGAATATCAAGGATAGTTATAAGGTAAAGGAGCTTAGCGACCGACCGGGCGGTGCGGCGATCGAGCGATGGCGGAGAGGCCGTGGCCGACAGGGTGGTGTTCGCGCTGAATGGGCGGCAGACGAGGTGGTCGGCGCGACGCCGAATTCGCCGACAACATCGCTGAGTTCATCCGCACCCGACGCCCTTCAAGGGCCCTAAGCTCGATGCGCGAAGGCACGCGGTACGCGCATGCGAGTTGGCTAGTCGCCGGATCGATGTTCTTGCTCTACGACTCTCGCTAATTGCATAGGTTTTTGTTGATGATTGATCACCCAATTGTCGGCATAAGATTCCGTGTACGGTTTACCCATCATAAACTTGAATTTGTCAGTGCTTTTGCATCGTTCTGTGTTCTGAACTTTTGATCCGATCAACCACTGCCTTAAAAACTCAAATTTGTTTCGGTTGGAAACACACATCTCGTTTCGATTTTCAAACCAACACAGATATACCGATATTAATAATCGGAGATTATCATGTGGTGTGTCCATCTCATATGCATGACCAAAGGACCTATAAGATGAAATGCTCCGTATGGGAGATGTTTCGTAGTTTGAATAGTCTTATTGGTAAATACTCCCACCATCCCAAAATATAAGACACAACTGTTTTTTTTCCAAGTCTCGTATCACAGGTGCGACGCCTCCTCGGCTCCTCGTTTGTTTCTCTCCCATCTTCTCATGTGCATGCATGCATGCATTAACCTTCTCTCCCATCTCTCATGCGCATGCATGCATTAACCCTCGAGGCCCGCGCGACGCAATCGTTTCTTGGTCTCGATTGGTATGAGTTACGCCTTATATAATGGGATGGAGGAGGTACAAGGTTTCTATATAGATTTAATAAGTTTTCTCTATTATGCTCATATTTATTATCTCACTATATGTATTTATTCATTGTTACACACACAGTATTATCTCTCAACTTCTAAAACAATTAAGAGGTGTATGTAAGTTATTTTCTCTTATGTCTTTCTCAATTTCACCACAATCTTAATCCTTATGCAAAGTTAAAATACGCTTTATATTTATCAACGGAGGGAGTAAGACACTAGAAAAATGGAATTCTGTGCACGTGTGCTAGCTTTTGCATCCAATGTTATAATGATTTTGATCCGTATTGCTGGATCCGATGCTATTATGTCACAACCCAGCCTCACCCAATGCATCAAGAGGGTCTTAGTTAAGAATAAAAAGTAGTTGTGTAGACCGCATAATTATCAAAACTTATTAATCATAATTTTGAAGCCGCATTACCGACACAAAAACAGCTTCTTCCTAAGATCCTCGATCCCAATAACCTTGCTTAAGGCCCATTATATAGTTTGTACTGAGAATATATCTAGTCTTAACTAGAAAAAAAAATGGACATAGAACTTGTTAGAAGATATGCACTTACAAAGCTTCGTTCATAAAGATTATATGTTCACTATAACAAAGCACAGTCGTAAAAAAACTATAACAAAGCACAGTCGTAAAAAAACTATAACAAAGCACAGGCAAGGGGGCAAGGCTAAATTATATAATTGATTGCAAATACTTTTGCCAAAAAAAATCATGCATACTAGAATAAATGGCATAAACATGACAAGGTGCATATACTATAAATTCTCCTACTGATAAAATTAATGAATATTGATCTATTTTAATAGAAGGGCCACTTCAACTGCTGTTCTGTAGGTACAGCTTGACAAACTAAAAGCACTAAAGTTTTGCCAAACAGAGGTATAGCAGATGTGACTTGTCTTGTGTGGCAAAATGCTCGTTGTGAGGTGGTCCTGTCATTAATTCTAGTGCGTACGCTTTGGCATCAACAATTCTACGAATCTCAAGAAGAATGTCAATTTTCCAAGAAAATGTCCGATTCTTTTGGAAAACAGTAGTCATTGATAGCTAAGCAAATCCTTTGATAAGGGTTATCATGTTCTTTCGCATATATTTCAATGTCACTTTGCCAATTCTCGCTGTGTTTTTCTCTTAATTTGCGTAAAAGCATAATACCCTTGTCTTGTTTCAAGTGTCGTGCTTTGATAGGTTGCAATGTACTGAGTTTTTCATTAGATACGCCTTACCTTTTACTGCTTTCAGATTTCATTTATATAGATGCGCCGATCTTATCGCAGAATTCACATTGTTTGTGGGCGCACTGAAATAGGAATTGAACCTTACTCGTGCGTTGGACTAAAAGAGACCCATATTCTAATTATGTGTATGCTCACTGTTCGCAAATAGTCATATGCAGATAATGTTATCCAGATGACCTTCACTCAAACAAATATAAGCCATCCAAATAGCACTGTACATATTTACGCATCTAAGAGAGTTCCCATTCTTTTCCGAAGAACCATACCGGATTGAGATCAACCCTTTTGGACGAGCACACACCGTCCGCCTTAGAACCTTGGTACCGCCACACCCACCGAGGGGTGTACGCCGCAGAGGGTAAGAAATGACAGCTTGCTCGTGGTCCACGCTGGCTTGATGGTTGAGAACAATTCCGAGTACCCGGATATGTGTCTAGCGCTAGTTCCCAAGATCAAAACCTAGCGCCTACATATCCCGCATTTGAGATGATCCACTACACATACATACATGTAATTGGCATAAAAGTAGATTAGAAGCTATTGCATGTGCTTAATATTACAAGTTCATGGCCAACCGCTAAATATAAAACATAAGAGAAATTGCAAAGGGAAATAAAGCATAAAGCAAAATTGGAATAGTGGTATGCCCATCCCAAAACCTAGAGGAAACCGACCGAAAAAGCCCTACTCAATCGCCCAAGTAGTCGTCATTCTCAAAGGCGGTAAGTATCGTCAGAATCTCGCCATTACTCTTCGCCTCATACAATATTAGTTAAAGTAAGCGTGAGTACACATATGTACTCCAAGATTTTAGTGTATAAAAATAAATATACATACATGGTTAATTCAAAGGAATAATTTTCACACTAAGGTTAATTTTCAGCAAAAAGTAAATTTTATTTGCAAGTGAGTGGTACATTAAACAAAGACAGAGCAATTGTTATGAAGCTTATACCAATAAATAAAGCATATTTACATCATTTCATGATCCTCTGAGGCCATGAATCCAAAAGTAAAACACAGCCAACCATGGCTTAACCATATACCAACCTATACAACCTATTTCTCCAAACGTACCAACCCATCATTTCACATTTCCTAAAACCTTTGCAAAAACAAAGCTATACCTGATATTACTTTCCTAAGTTGCTTTTGACCGTGAATTAGATTTAAATCTCTACAGAGAGTGTACACTTTACTCACATGACACCTAGCAATAATGTCAACCATCCCACGCGATACGCACATTACCCATTTTGCTAGACTATGACGAATCATTCAACTAGCTAGAGCCTAGCCTTGCATTAGCCACGCTGACACCGACACCCGGTTCATCCTTACTACTCCGGCCTACCAAAATGCAAGGTTAATGTCATTCTTGGCATGAACCGTTAGCAAAGAACTGTGGGCATATTGATGTGCTAACAGAGCCATTTCTTTGGTCATATTAGCAAACACCGGGCTTAATGTCATTCTTGGTATGGATCGTTAGCAAAGAACCAGGGCATATTGATTGTGCCAACAAAGCCATTTCTTTGGTCAATACTAATGGTATTCATGTCACGATTTCTCTAATCAAGTCTCCAACCCACAACAACCAACCTCAACACTCTTTCACCCCCGAGATTTGTCAAGTGCCGCTTATCTCGTGAGTACCCTAACGCCTTTCCGTAAGAATCGCCAGGGCTACCACTGCATCGCGACCTGAATTCATCATAGATTTGCTGCCGTGGTTTGCACTAACATCCAAACATCCTTATCATATGCCCCTGCATGAGTTGGTCGAATTGAAGAAACAACTCAAGGAGCAGCTAGATAAAGGTTTCATTCACCCTAGCTCATCCGGATGTGTGTTGACTACCGCCATTGAACGAAGTCACCATAAAAATAAATATCCTCTTCCGCGATTGATGATCTATTTGATCAAATGAGCGGAGCTCGAGTCTTTTCAAAATTGACTTGAGACGGCTATTTCCAACTCAAAATCAGACCAGAGGATATTCCAAGATCGCTTACCACTCGCTACGTTATATGAATATACCGTAGTTTCCTTTGGACTCACTAATGCACTCGCCATATTCATGAATCTTATGAATAAGGTATTCATGGATTACTTGGATAAATTTGTGGTGGTATTCATTGATAACATTCTCATCTACTCCAAGAATGAGAGCATGAGCTTCAGTTATGCATGGTGCTTGACAAGCTTCGCAAGCATCGGTCAGATGCTAAGTTTAGCAAATGTGAATTTTGGCTCAAAGAAGCTGGTTTTCTTGACCATTTACTTTCTAAAGGAGGTGTCGCTGTTGACCCAAGCAAAGTGCAAGATGTGCTCGCATGGGAGTAGCCCCGAACTGTTCCTGAAATCAGAAGTTTCCTCTGCCTTGCTAGATATTATCGCGGCTTATCGAGAACTTCTCCAAAATAGCAAAACCAATGACTGAATTGCTCAAGAAAGAGAAAAATTTGAGTGGTCAACCTCCCGTGAAGCAAGCTTCCAAGAGCTAAAGCGAAGGCTCATAACGGCCATAATACTTGTTCTTCCCGATATTCATAAGAGCTTTGACATGTACCGTGATGCATCCTGCTAAGGCCTTGGATGTCTATTAATTCAAGAAGGCAAGGTTGTAGCATATGCATCATGACAATTGAAGCCTCATGAAGCCAACTATCTAACCCATGATTTGGAATTGGCAATCGCTATCCACGCTCTCAAGATATGGCGGCATAACCTTATTTCCAGAATCGATGTGAGATATATTCCAATCACAAGAGTTTGAAATACTTCTTTACCCAGCCAGATCTGAACTTGAGACAACGAAGATGGTTTGAATTAATCAAGGGTTATAATCTAGACATTCATTACCATCCTGGCAAAGCAAATGTTGTGGCCGATGCACTTAGTCGAAAGCTACACATCACAATACCTTAAACGCCGTTAGTCACCACAAGCTATTTGATGAATTTCGTAGTCTCAACTTGGAAGTCGTTAAAAAGGGTATGTTGTAGCTTTGGCCCTACAACCAACTCTAGGGTCTGAAATCAAAGCCGTCCAACTCAAAGATGATGGAGTGGCTAAGATTAAGCGCAAGATGAAAGAAGGCGCACCATTGAAATTTTCTGAGAATGCTGATGGATTGGTCATGTATGGACAACAAATATTTATTCCAGATGACCAAGAAATCAAAGAGGTGATCTTTAAAGAAGCCCATGAGTCTCCACTTTCAATCCACCTTGGGAGTAGCAAGATGTACCAGGACCTCCGTGAAAAGTTCCGGTGACCTGGTATGAAAAGAGACGTTACCGCGCATGTTGCTATTTGTGACGTAGCCAACGCTGCGGAAAGCGGAGCATCAACGACTCCGTAGAAATACTCCAACCCTTGAAGATCCCCGAGTAGAAGTGGGATGAAGTTGGCATGGACTTCATCACTGGCCTACCAAAGACGTCCAACGATCATGACTCCATTTGGGTTATTGTCGACCGTTTGACTAAAATGGTTCACTTTATTCTAGTGCACACATTTAGGCTCTATTTGGTAGAGCTCCAGATCCCAACTCCACCTCAGAGCTGAAACTTGTAGACTCAAATAAAGTGACAGTTTATAATTTTATTCTAAAATGTAAAACAAGATGACCCACTTAAACACTCTTAATATACCTACACCTCCACTTCCATTTATTTGGTGGAGCTAGGAATACCTAGCTCCACCATGTTTCAGACCCGAATTTGCAAATCCGACTCTCAGGTATTCAGCGCCCAGAACGCCGCTTAGTGCACACAGCCTCAACATTGGCAAATATCACAATCATACCACTCGATACTAATAAAGTACTTTAATTAGATAATCAAATCGTTGCCTCGACCTTAAGGTCAAGTTACAATATACGATTGCAGGCTAAACTTATTAAAAGAGAAATAACTGCAGCGGAAAATAAGATAACTTCGTGACGCCATCCAAGATACCACGTGCAAATGACTCGGCTCGCTTCCCTAGTTAGACTGCCTCTTGGAGCTCCTCCAAAACTGTGTAGACTCTTCTTCAATCGGGTGTTGCATTGTCGCAAGGGTGAGTACTTTGTACTCAAGAAGTCATGCACAGTAATTCAAGCTAATATACTACATGCATGGCTTAATACAAAGGAATAGCTCAAGGCATATTTGCAGTAAACAAAGATTTAACCAAGATTACAAGTAGATTCAGCAAGAGAAACAAGTATAACATCAATAACTTTTCCAGGAGTTAAATAAACATCTTTCTCCACTCCTAATCCACATTTCCTTCAACATCATTATTAACCAAACCCCACCTTTCAAGTCCAAGTCATTTTCAAGAAAGTCTAACCTTGATCAGAATTCCTGAGCGATGTCCAATACCGCTGACACAAATTTATTCGAATAGATTTCACACTCGCAGAGGTTATGCACTTTACCCACAAGATACAAATGCAAACACCACAAAGGCGAGTGTCCGTGAATAAAGTCTTTCTAAACTTCTAACAAAGACAAGTGATCCTCTCCGTGTTGCACACTAACCCTTCCTTAGCGCAGCGGTTTAGGCCAATCCACTGCTAGATGGGTACCTGGTCGCAGCCCCTGCAGACGCCTCTCGCACAACTACACAAAAGGTGTAGTTGACATCCTCGAGGTCCCACAGCACGCTATTAGCAACTTAATCAACTAGGTCCGCCCCATTACAGCATATGTGGTTGCACGCTTGACTCAGTTCAAAGGCTTGCAAGGTTAAGTCCTTAGGTGACCAGGCAATACTACCCAAGAACCAAAACAACGCTCCTGCACACAACCGCCCACCCGATCATTCTTGCCACATGCTCCTGGCCAAAATCTATTTAGCAAACTCCCGCTTGATTACCATGCACCACGTACATCAACAACACAACACATGATACCTTTCCAAAACAGGTTCAATATATCATTAAGTCAATATTAACATTTGATTGTCCAAAATCATGTCAAGAGCACGTAAGGCGTGTCTAAGCAATATACTACAACGATCTAAATTCCCATGTTGGCAATTTAATAATGTCCAACTATTTAAACCTCAACTAGGTGACAAGGGGTCATAGCACATATTTAATTAACCAAGGTGTCATACAAGAATTTGGCACTTATCTAATTTATCAAATTAAATAAAGCATTTTCTAATTAAACTAGCATGCAATAATTTAAACCAAAATAATTTGAAAATGGGATCAACATGGTCAAAGCATAACTTGCCTTCAAAGAGTACTTGTTCTTGGTCCCGAAATGGCTCCTGGTCAACACTTCACCTTCAAAGCCTTCAGCACTTCAACGCTCACTCAGTAACGCCAGGCAAACAAGAATAAATAAATAAACAGTAGACAAAAAGTGTCCAAACATCCAAATAAAGTTCACAAACAGAGAGAGCATAATTTTATGAATTTTTAGAAACTGGAATCACAAATTCGACTTTAAATGCAAAAAGTTATAACTGCTTAAAGTTTAAAGAAAACATTAATTAATTATAAACAGAGAAATATTCATTATAAAAAATTAATTAAAATTCATATTTGAGTAGGTCTCATTTTTATGAAAATTTAGAAATTTGAATCACTCAAATCGAGCAACATGAGGAGGCCGGCCGTAATAAAGCAGAGGAGGTTTGCCATGAGCTACTGGCTTAGGCGAGGAGGTCACATGGAGGAGCCACTGCGCGGAGGAGGTTGGCGCGAGGGGGACCACGACCGCGAAGTGGGAAGGAGAGGGAGGAGAAGGAGGAGGGTGACTTACGGATGCGCGGATCTCTTCGCTTGTCCTCACCGACGGCCAGTGAGAGCTGCTTCAGCGAGATCCCTCCGGCGACTGACGCTTAGGCGGCGCTTAGGCGACGCCTTGACAAGCTTGGCGTGTGGCCAGAGGATATGGTATAAACCTTTACATTACCTAGATCTATCTTTGCATTAGCCCAATGCCGATAAACCCTTGCTATGGCGGTGGAAATAAACATTCACACCCATAATACCATGACACCACTCCTACCAAACACATCACAACCATGGCAATACACCTACCATAACCATTCCCCTCACAAAGAAGGCGCATACCATTGTACCGTAGACGCTTGTTATAGCACTTCAAAGGTGGACATCCTTCGAGTAATCCATCTTAGAAAGCCCGCATTACCCCAACCTTTCAATGTGCAAAGTTAGACCCGTGAATTTAGTTGGTTAAGGCTACCCCATAATAACACTTTTGGTTGCATTGATTATCTCGAATTATGCAACACTATGTTCTGGCCCTTAATCTGACCCGGCGAGAACACCACCTACACTACGTGCAAATCCAACCCTTGCATATTTAGCTATTGTCATAACTCCGATGTCAAATCATAATTTTATTTTCATTTTCTTACCGTAATACCGAACCATATTTTCCCAACACGCCTCATTCATTCATTATCCTATTTCAAAAGTATAACTAAGCAGATGCATTTATATACTCAATTATACCCAATTGATATTTATATAATGTCTAAACCTACATTAATGTTATCAAGTTCACATGTCAATATTTATTAAAGAAGTTCCATAAGCTAAGAATATATCTACTAGCTTCCATAATATAGCAATATTTACTAAAACAAATGAATGCATACATAGATTTGATATAGCAAAATAAACACCGTGAAATAGTGGGATCAACATGATCAAAGGGGGTGCTTGTCTTGCTCGGAGTATTCCTGAGCAGGTTGAAGTCACAACTGCGGGTCTCTACAACATCGATCTACATGTAAGGGTGCGCTTGGTTGGGTGGATGAGGATGAATGGGATGGGATGGTACAGATGGATGGAATGATCCTGGATAAGATGGTACAGGGAGAGTGTTTGGTTGCATGAATAGAATGATACAAGATTTTGTTTGGTTACTTGGATGGAATGGTGCGGAATGGTACGAGATAGTGTTTGGTTGGAGGGACGAGGTTGGTATGATAACAAATAGCATAAAGGATATTTTCTGAGCAAAAGATGTGAGACATCAATATACGCTAGCAGAAACAAACCGAAGCCTGGCTTCTCACCACGAGCACAAGTTAAAAATTTCACATGTCAACAAAGATGCAACGTTAATAAACAAGCATACGCCTCAAACACTCACATTGACATTGAATTGCACGTTAACTAATGTATCAAGATAAGACATAGCTACAACAAAGAATGCAAAACAAATACACAGCTTTAAGACGGTTTTAGGGGCTGACCTGCATATCACAACACCGCCAAAACTTCTTGCATGCAGAAAACATACAATAGTCTATTTCAGAGAAATGAAACCATATTGCAGGATTAAACAATCGCTAACAAGAGAAGGTGCCTCGCGCTCTAATAAGGTAGTAGAATACAACATCCTTCCCACGTAACCTCCTCGTAGATCGAATCAAAGTGTCGAGCTTGTACTGCTGTTGTTGCACTCCTTCTGTCGAGGAAAATCATGGATAATAATGAATATTATCAGATTGTTGAATTCAGCAAGAATACTATCTCCCCACTAATAACAATACAAATCAGCATGAGAAACAAGTTAGCAAAGACCATGATTGCAAAGCTTATTCTCGGGATACAAAGAAAAGTAAAACAAACAGATCGAGGATGTCGCTATTGAGCTAAGGTAGAAATCAATGCACTCTTAACATAGAAATCCAAACTCAAGCGCATGTAAATCTCTACCAAATCGAAACCTCCCAATACCATTCCACACCACGATCAAAGAAATCCAAACCGCGCATAAATCGAATGATATCCGAATGCCCAAGCACCGAAAAACTAGGGATAAATTCACCGATTCAGATCAAGAAGGAGGCCCCTAATATCAAGAAGGAAACAAAAGCCGAGGGGGGGGAATCGCACCTTTGCGCGGGCGAGGGGCACTGATTTCGCGAATCGGGAGGGGCTCGATCGAATCACGCGATTTGGGCGTGAGGTTGCGGAGCGGTGGCGTGAGGTCGCGGGACCCGAGACGAAGACCGCGGGGAGAGGGTGGGAGCGCTGGTCCGAGCTTGTCCCAACAAGGCCCGGGACCGATTGGTTCGGCGAATTGGGCGAATGAGTTGGTACATGCATTATTTGAGGAATATTCTCAGAATCCGTACCACTTCGGCCTCGATGAGATGGTTCCATACACTCAACCAAACACATGTATCAAGATTTGTCATGTATCATCCCATTCCGCTCACCCTCGCATTCTCCAACCAAACGCACTCCTAAATTAAAGCAAAGGTAAATAAGAAGCAAGTTTAAATAATTAACATCAAATTCAAATAAAACTTAAACACAGAAGGTTCTAGTGATAACTATTTTCTAAATTTTCAGTTTTTTGTTTGGGAATATTATAGTTATCCATGTTTTAATAAACTCAAGCCCTATAGGACAAGAGCCAACTTACCAAAATTTTTTGACTCTAAACCATTCCTAGGGGAAAAAAGAACTCACCAAGGTCTAGAGGCTGATCTCACCAAATTCTGAAGTCCTTAAGAACGAAATATGTTTTTTTTTGAGTTTTTAGATTAATAGAAGTACTCCTATTAGGGTCCAAGTGATTAATACATCCAAAGGCAGCCATTCAAGCATTCATGGAGGGTCTTGACCTTTGGGATATTCTGAAGTTGTTTTCATTGGATTTGAAGTTTATTTGCGTGGTTATTCATTTTTTTGAATCTTGTATGCATTGGGAACTAAACCATTTGTGAGGTTAGATCGAATCAACTCCAATTTCTAATATTTTTACATAAATGAGACCCTTATGGCTCCTAGGGAGTATTTCAAAATTTATTGCATCAATTTTGTAGTTTATTTGCAGACATTTTATATTAGGGTATATTCTAATATTCATTCAAATTTGAATTCAAATTCTGCAAGTGTAAGTCAATTTTTAAATGTTTTTGCATATTTAGGAAGCCACTAATTTTATAAGAATTTATAAATTTGTTTGGCCAAATTTGATCTAAGATGCAAAAGTTATAAAGGTTTGAATTGGCTCATTTTGAAAAATCACCCAAAATAGGAAATACGCTTTCTAACATGCACTAGGGGACTTTCATGTCGTTGTCTTACCCTCAAACCAATTTGGTTAGCCTAATAAACCCGACTAGACCAATGTATCATAGACACAAAACTAAAAATCAAGTTTAATTGAGTTTTTAATTGGCTGACAAGGGGCCTCGTTGTCCTGGCTTGATGTGCAAGGGTGAGAGAGGAAAGCTAACATTGGGGG